>CAJHQP010001929.1:0-98300 GCA_905132765.1 Moricandia arvensis
TCACTCTCTCTCTCTCTCTTACTCATAAGACATGTTCTCTGGCTTACATAACAAACTTTGATGTTCCTCTCATTAATGCTCAGAAATCTCATTTAATCGATTATGGGTCACCCTCTTGAGAGCTCTTCGTGATTTACCACTTGTGGAAGTGTCTTCGATCTGCATCAATTTGGCTCTTTTCTTAGTCTTTATCATCGATATCTCCTCAAGACGCTTACTTCTCTGCCTCCCTCGTCGTGGTCGCTTCTTCAAATATGATTCTGTAGGGAACTCTAGTTCCGGAGAATCCCGTAGCTTGTAGTCATCACCATTGGCTACAAACTCTCTTTGCTTTGCTGTTTCTTTGTCTTTGTCGTGCAAGTTTCAGTTCTAGTGGTAGATGTTGTCGGAGTAACTAAGGAAAGGAACGAGTTATATTGCCGTTCTTTTCTCGTCCAGCGTTACACAGATTCTAGCGTTGGTTGGTGTTATGCGCATCAGTTGGTCGATGCAGATGTACACACTCTGCGGGCGTAAAGTTCCACCTTCCTGCTGAGGCTATGGCTGCGGTTGTGGGACTTCTTCATCATGTTCATTGGCTTTGTTCATAGACTCGCAGAGAGCTTCTTCGTAAATCGGCTCAATCATTTGTCTTCACATGTCGTCTGCGCGAACTTTGTTTCAGGCTCCGCCTCTGGCTTTCCTCCTGCTATCCTTGCCTCTCAGAGGTGTTGTCAGCGTCTTGTCGAGTTATTACACATTCACATCTTGATGTTGCAGCTTTGCTTGTCGAAGAAGTGAGAAGAATGCAAGACGCAAGAAGAAAATAAGCTGGGTGTCTCAGTGTTACTGTCCTATAGTGACGCCGGGTTGTTCAGCACTTGCTACACTTATCGTGGCTTAATCCTCTTCTCTCCTTGGCGCCCAACAGAGCCGCAGCTTGCGATCTCGAAGGACATTCCTGCTGGCTCCGCGATCGAAAGAGACCGGGCAAGACCACACGCTACAAATCTTGCAGCTTTAACTGCGAGAAGTGCAAGGCTGAGAATCCCTCAAAACCACCTTCTCTTGCTTGGGCGATCTTGAAAGTCGTTTTGGAAAGAAGCGGCTTGTAATGCAGTCTTTGCTGGCTTGAAACTCTTGTTTCTTATGTGGGTCCTTACTTGGTGAATGAACTTTGTTAATTATTTGGGTGGAAAGAGACTTACTCTCATGAGGGTTACATCCTCGGCTGCGTATCTTCTGCGGCCAAGCTCGCAGAGACTTTAACCACTCGCCAGTGGTATCTCGGTGTGGATATCTTGGGGATGCATGTGAGATCAGCTCTAACGGCTATGGTGTACAGAAAAGCGGCTAAAACTTTCGAGTATAACACTAAGCAGAACCACACGAGCGGTCGAATTGTGAACTACATGGCCGTTGCATGTCCAGACGAGTAGGTGACTACTCGTGGTACCTTCATGATATGTGGATGCTTCCTCTACAGATTGTACTTGCTCTGGGTATCTTGTACAGGAGTGTCGGATGGCGGCCTGTAGCCACGTTGGTGGCCACAGTTTTCTCTATTCTAGCCACTATCCCCATTGGGCCAAAATTTCAAGAGGATTATCAAGACAAGTTGATGTCTGCTAAAGATGAGCGCGAATGAGACAAGAGCTTCGGAGAGTGTTTGAGGAACATGGAGGATTCTTGCAAACTGGCAGCGCTCTGGGAGGATCGGTACAGGGTCGTACTGAGGGAATGAGATAGCTACAGAGTTCAATGGTCTTCGAAAGGCTTTATATGACGTCCCAAGCTTTATCTGACATTTATATTTTGGAGATTCGCCGTATAGTGTTGTAGCTGCTCAATCACGTTTGCTACGGCTATAGGCCTAGGAACTCAGCTCACTGCAGGAGGTCGTTCTTTCCGCGCTTGCAACATTCAGGACTTCTTCACAGAGCCGCTAGGAATCGCTGATTTGGTGCAATGAGTGGCTCAGACTAAAGTATCTCTTGATCGAATATCTGCGATTCTCTGCAAGAGAAGAGCTCCCGTAAGATGCTACGATAATCCTTTCTCAACGGTATGTCAGACACATCTGTGGAGATCAAAGACGGTTGTTATTCTCTGGATCCTTCATGGGTAAGGCCAACTTGTTGGAACATTCATTTGGATAGTTAAGAAGGAATGCGCAGTAGCTCTGCGGAGTTGTTGGCTCGGCAAAATACAAGTTTTCTTTCTTGATACTGCAGAAATCCCTCAAAATCTCCGGTGAAGTAAGTGAACACTTCAACACAACTTTCAAAACATCTTTTTCAGGCCGCTGATCACTCTATTCTCCTCTCATCAGCAATTTCACGAGTTGTACACTGAATACACAGGTCAGAATATGCGGTAGTGCTGCTTATGTTTCACAGTCCGCATGGATTCAGCTCTGGGAATATAGAAGAAGAATATTCTCTTTGGCAGTCAATGGATAAGGCTAAGCTACAAAGACGTTATACACGCTTGCTCACTGTAACGACTTGGAGCTCTTCTCACATGGCGACTCACACCATTATCGTGACAGGAGGGCATAAACCTCAGCGGTGGTCAGAAGCAGAGAGTTCAGCTATGCAAGAGCGCTTTACCAGGATGCTGATGATATATCGTGCTGGACGACCCTTTTAGCGCTGTTGATTGCTCATACTGGCTCCGAAGCTCTTCAAGGTGCACTTTTCTTTCTACTTCTTTCCAAATAAGCAAACAACTATCTTTATTTCAAACACTGCCTTGCATGTAATGTGACTCCCCACATCACAAGCTTGAGTTTTGGCGTATATACAGGAAGTACATATTGACGGCTCTGGCAGAGCAAGACTGATATTTTGTAACTCATCAGGTCGAGTTTCTTCCTGCCACGGATCTTATATTGGTGAGGACTTCTTCGACATGGCCTTCATGCTAAACCCTTATACCAAGTAGGCTGTATTCATCGTTAAAGAGATACAGAGAAAAGTAGTCATAACACCAGGAAAAGCACTTCATAATTTTTTTAATGTTTATCTTGCCATGCTTCCTTAGGTATGGCCAAATTACTACAGTTCAGGTAAGTACCGAGGAACTGCTGCAAGCAGGAACTCGGATTCTTACTACTCTTGTGTCTGCTCATCATGAACGGCATTGAAGCAAATGGACATTCAAATCATTCATCAGAGGACTCTGACAGCAATCAGGTGCTAGAAACCAGTCATTGCCACACAATCAAAATCCACCGCTTCGCTCGAGCAACATTGAGATTCTGGCCAAAGGAGCGTCCAAGAAGGGCCATCGGCGTCTAACCAGAAAGCCATCAAAAGAGAAAAAGAAAGCAAAAACGATTGAGGAAGAAACAACTGGTTCAGAAGAGGAACGTGTCCGGGACGAGTCAGTATGAAGGTGTACTGGTCATATATGGCTGCAGCCTATAAAGGGTTGTTGATTCCACTCATAATCATTGCGCAAATCTGTTTCAGTTCCGTTCAGATTGCAAGTAACTGGTGGATGGCCTGCAAATCCCAGAAACAAGAGACCAAGCTAAAGTTAGTCTCCACGGTCCTCCTCCTTGTATTATTCGCTAGCGATTTGGCTAGGCTCAGTGTTTATCTTTGTCCGAACTATACTCTGGTTCGCCACATCGGCCTTGTAGCTGCTCCAGGAGAGCTGTCTGAACATGCTCAGGAGTGTTCTCCGCGCACCAACTTCGTCTGGACTCAGACTCCTGCTGCGAAGATATTAAATCGCGTTGCGTTGTTCTCTTCTAAAATGATTAAAACATGATCTCAATTGATTGGTCCTTCTCACTGCTTACTGCCACATTGTACGCTCCATTGATCAAAGCGTGTGATCTTGATATTCCTTTAGGCTCGGAGATGTGCATCAACAACAATACAGCTCATTGCATTGTTCGTGTGATGACAAATGTTACATGCAAGTGTTTCTTCTTGTAATTCCAACTGCATTGCTTGCTTGTGGATTCAGTGATCTGAAATACGTTTTATGATACTAAGGAATCAAATATGCAGTTACTTATTGTGTCTTTTGTTTCACTCAAAACCCAGCAAATACTACATGGCTTCCTCTAGAGAGCTGCCGTCGGATTGTGAGCATACAGAAATCTCCAATAATCCATCTGTGTGAGTCAATCGCGCTGCACAGCAACACTCATGGAGTGTTTGGCAAAAAAGCGTTTCATGAATGACAAACACTTATTTACTGGACTGCTTTGCGCCGCCCTTTCTTTTCCAGCATCGCTGCAATAGAGTGGCTCTGTTTACGCATGAACTTCTCTCCACTTTCGTCTTTGCCTTCTGCATGATCCTTCTCGTTAGCTTTCCACATGGAACAATCGATCCAAGCAAGTTCTCTCGTCCTCTCTCTTTCTTCTATAAGATCATGGTCTGCATTTCTCCCCGTCGTTAGAAACCTATCTGTCATGTTTATTTTAGTTCATAATTTACCTTGTACAGGCATGGCTGGCCTTGCAGTAACGTATGGTCTTAATTTAAACGCTCGCTTTCCGCGTGGATACTTAGCTTTTTGTAAGCTCGAGAACAAAATCATCTCCATCGAAGAATCTATCAGTATAGTCAAATTCCCAGTGAAGCCCCTACGTTCATCGAGGACGCTCACCCTCCTGCCTCGTGGCCAGAAAATGGAACCATTGAGATCAACAGTTTGAAGGTACATTCAAATTGTTCTTCTGTTGAACTTCTCGCGTAGAGCTTTTATTCATTCATCCTCCTCCTTTGTTTAAAAGGTTCGCTATGGAGAGAATCTGCCAACTGTACTCCACGCAATCAACTGTGTATTCCCTGGTGGCAAGAAGATTGGATTGTGGGGCGCACAGGAAGTGGCAAATCAACTATGATCCAAGCGCTATTCAGGCTGATAGAGCCATATGCAGGGAAAATAGTCATTGATGCATCGATATATCCTCCATTGGCCTTCACGATCTCCGTGGCCGTCTCAGCATCATTCCCCAAGACCCCACCTTGTTTGAAGGCACTATCCGAGGAAACCTCGACCCTCTCGAAGAACACACTGACCAAGAAGTTTGGGCAGGTTAGAATGTTATTAATCTTCTAATGTTGCATTCAGTATTCCATACCCATTTTGATTCTCAATGTGTTGAGATCCTCCTTTCTTTTCTTTTTCTTTTGTCTGCAGGCTCTAGATAAGTCACAATTGGGGGACATAGTTCGTGCAAAAGACCAGAAGCTCGATCACACCAGGTACATAGCCAATACTGCCGTGATATTTCCACACCAAATCTTGTCGGAGATTTAGAAAGAAGAAAAAAAAATGTTGTTGATTAAACTTTTGGTGCAGTGTTAGAAAATGGAGATAACTGGAGTGTCGGGCAGAGCAGCTGGTATCTCTGGGCGTGCATTCTTAAACAAGCGAGAATTCTGTGCTTGATGAAGCAACTGCATCGTTGACTCAGCCACTGATAATCTCATCCAGAAGATTTTGAGAACAGAATTTGGAGACTGCACCGTCTGCACTATCGCACATCGGATCCCGACTGTGATTGATAGTGACTTGGTTCTGGTTCTACGCGATGGTACATACCATTCACGAAAACTAGACCATCCTTTTTTTTTGTTTCTCAGATTCTCTGTTTTAACTTGAGAAACGAATCATTATAAAAACTTTGGTGATGATTTTCCAGGTCTTGTTGCGGAATTCAACACGCCAACACAACTTCTAGAGGATAAGTCTTCGATGTTCCTTCGACTGGTCACAGAATACTCCTCGAGATCAAGTGGCATACCTGACTTCTGATCAGTCCAGGTCACGACCACAAGGAAAAGGGATCCTCTTCTCCTTGCTGCTGCTGGGACAATGATGTTCTTGCTGCAAATCAGAAAAATCTGTCTGGAGAAAACACAGGGCTCAAGATCCTCTGTCAATGCGACTAATAAAGACCCGTTTTCAAGAACACCAATGATTGTGGACTGAGCAGCAGATTTAAAGATCCAGGTCGCACGCATTTTTTTTAAGTTTAAAAGTTGTTTAGTTTAGGTTTCTGTTATAAGCTGAATCAGTTGTTTAGAAGCTGCTTCTTTCTTGTCTTGAGGGATACAATGAGTCTGATTTGTTCAGTTTTACGTTCCGCGCGGTTACTTCATGTTTAGTTTACGGTTTCAAATCAGACGGTTCTTTACTTCTTTTGTTCATTCTATCTTTTGCTTACAACTTTGCATGGGGACCCGAGTATGCGGTTTTGTTTCGGGTGAAATTTATTTAGAAAAAATGACTAAAATAACATAGTTGTTTACACTACTAAAAATAACTAGGAAAAGAACCGTGCGATATCGCACGGGAACTCATTTTAAAAAAAATAATTTTCAAATTAGATATTATAATAAATATATGTTAATTTGTATCGATATAATCCTTTTATTTATAATAATATCTTAAATTTCTAAAAAAGTTCTATAAAACACTAATACTTATTATATTAACATAATAATTAAATAAAATTAATTAAATTGATAGATTTATTTTTTGAAATTGTTAATGACTTTTATGAATCATTAAAATATTATATAGGATAAATTATTATTGAGATATAAGTACTCTATGATTTTATCAGGTTTTTAATCAAAAGTTCTAAACTTAAAATAACATACAAGAATAACAAATACAATCTCTTCATAATTATATGTGTTTCTTCAAAAATAATTGAAAATTATTTAAAAATTAATCTCTATATTTTAGTCTATTTGTGATTGTTGTGATTATCAACCACAACTTGTTATAATGACGAAAGATTAATCGTTGATTACCAAAAATTGTAATGACTGAAACCAAACATTGCAAAGGGTGATAACCAAACATTGCAATAGTTAGGTAAGGGTTGTAATGGTTGAAACCAAAATTTACAATGTTTATCACTAAATACTACAATAAGCAACAATTGCAATGATTCATCACTTACATTGGTTTTTACTAATAATTATATTCATCAACAACAAATTCATTTCATCTAAACGATGATGCCAATATATTTTAAAGAAAAATAAAACTAAATCTAATGATAGAGTTTATTCTTAATTTTTAATTTAATAGTTTTACTAAGGATGATGAGTTTGACATCATAGTTTCACTAAGCAAAATATGTGTTTATTCTTCGACAAATTATATTTTCTAAGAACTTAACCATAAACTCTTTCACTGAATGTTTTTATAATAAAAAATTATATATTTCAGAAGTTTAACCATTAAACTCTTTTATAATATAAATCTTTTAGAAACTGTTTTACAAAAAATCATGTTCATTTACTGAAGAGTTGTATATTTTCAAGAAAACTAATTACTAAACATTTTCACTAAATCATTCATAATAAACAAATATTTTCATTAGATTAACTATTGAGCATTATCATAATAGGTTAACACTTTAAAACCTTTTTCACTTAACACCTTTTGGCATCAAAATTGTGATATTTCACAAATAGTTTATCTATAATTCTAGCAATTAGTATGCAACATGTCATGCACACACAAGTAAAATTCTACAAAATATTAACCATGACGTCCATTTATCCACAAAATTTTCTTCTTCGTGATTACAGCATCTTTAATGATTCTTTAATTATTTTTCTATTGTTTACCACAACAAATAATTTATCCATAATATCAGTGCCTTTGAAAATATATTTACGTGAATCAACAGACAAACTTTCATAATGCATGAAGTCTAAACTACTATCTTTTATGCATTTGGGATGTATTCTTTTCAACTTTAACCAAACAAATACTAATTTTTAGTGTCTTTTCTCAAGTTTGTTGATCGTGTACATACCTCTTCCTCATAAATTTATAATGTATAAATATGTCAACAAAATATTTTGCCCAAGATTTAAAGTGAATGCACTTATCCATATCATGTACACGTTCGTTTACGGTGTTATAGATTACAACAAAAATTTCAGAGTATCAGTTTGGATATGCCATATGATTAAAAACAGTTATAAGATTTTCTACAACTAATTAGTGAACTAACCAAATCTAGAACAACTTCCTTTAAACAAATATGATTTTCAAAATAAAATAAAAACAATATGTTAAGATAAAAAAATACATAATTATATATTTAGACACATATCTGAAATACTAAATCGAACAAAATATCAAATATTTTTAAGATGTCTTTAATAAAGTCATAGATTGCTTTACCAAGTATTAATAACCTTATGATACATCGAAGAGTGTGAAGGTGTCGAAACCAAATATGTACGAACGTGTCGTGACCAAAGATGTGTGAATGTACCGTCACCAAAGAGGTGCAAATATATTATGACCAAATAAGTGTGAACGGATTGTCACCAATTGGGTGTGAACATGTCATCAATAAAATGGTGCAAACAGATCATCACCGAAGAGCTGCAGACGATTCGTTACCAAAGGGCACGAACGGATCATCACCTAAGGGGTGCAAACATGTTGTGACAGAAGAGGTGCAAATAGATTGTCACCCAAGAGTTGCGAACAATTCGTATCCGAAGAGGTATGAACATTTTGTATCTGAAGGAGTGCGAACATTTCGTGTCCGAAAGGGTGCAAAAAATTAGTGTCCGAAGGAGCGCAAACATTTTGTGTCTGATTCGAAGGGGTGTGAACATTTTGTGTCTGAAGGGGTGCAAAATTTCGTGTCTGAAGGAGTGCAAACATTTTGTATCCGAAGGGATGTGAACATGTCTTGTTCGAAGGGGTGCGAACATTTCATGTCCGAAGGGGTGCGAAAATTTAATGTCCGAGGGGTGCGAATATTTCATGTCCGAAGGGGTGCAATCATGTCTAAATGAGTGCAAATGATTATGAACAAAATAAAAATTAAAAGATACAACTTTTACAACAAATATAATTCAGTTTTTTTATATGAAAAGACCACAACTTTTAATAATGAAAAAATACAATTCTTAAAATTAATTCATTCAATATTTTATGAAAAGACATAACCTTTCAACATTAATTGGGATTGCTATTATTAATAGATATAAATCTTGAAAAATTACTAGAATGTATGTTTATGGATCTTTAGTAAATTATAATAAAGATTTTTATTTAATTTTTTAATAAAATTATTTTTAATTAACAAATTCATATCACTAATATTGAATAGAGACAAAGTGTTTTTAATGCTTTTTGGAAGGAGAGTTCAGATTAACAAGTATGTATAATTGAAATATAGCACATCTTTTCACCCTCAGACTGACAGTCAAACGGAAGTCTTTGAATTAATGTCTTGAGACATATTTGAGATGCTTTGCATCGGGTCATCCTAACTTAATCTCAATTCTTGTGATTCAGAGTACTTGTTTAGTACTACATTCTATACTTTGTTAAAAACTTCTCAGTTTGTGGTGGTATATGGCAGAGGACCACCTGCTTTGTTACCATATGAAGAAGGTTCGACTAAGAACTTTGAGTTGCAGGAATCATTGAAGTTGAGGGATGAAATGTTTCTACGTTTGAAGAGTTATTTGGAGAGTGCTCATCAATTGATGAAGTCTCAGGCTCATAAACATCGTCGGGGATGTGTGATTTGAAGTGAATGATATGGTGTACTTGAAACTTCGAACTTATAGACAGTCTTTGTCACTCCACGTTTCTGTAAAAAGCTCGCAGCCAAGTTCTATGGACATGATAGGGAAGGTGGTGAATATGCTGCAGTTGCTACTTGAGCCGAAGATTCATGATGTTTTTCATGTTTTGCAGCCTAAGAAAGCTCTTGGAGAGAAGTTTGAGGTGATTGAGCTACCACCAGCGTATTCCATATAGAAGCTTTGTTGCAACCGTTGGATGTGATTGCTAAACGTTATGATGCGAAGGGTGAAGTGGAGTTGTTGGTGACTTGGATGGGGCCGTTCTTCGAGTGATGATCCTTGGATCCATTCAAGTAGTGTCGAGTGTATTTTCCTTCATTTAAACTTGGGGGCAAGCTCGGTTTCGATGGGTGAGATATTGATAGGTACCAAAGAGTTATTAGCGGAAGAAGAAGAATATGAGAGAGAAGCAAAGGATTGATGATTCAATTGGAGGGAAATATTTAAATGTGATAGAGAAATGAAAGACTAGGAGAGAGAATGAAGGTTTGAGAAAGAAGAAATGAAGTTGTGACTTGGAAGGAAGCATAAGGTTTACGGTTAGAGTGGTGATGTGCTCAAATTACTCTAAAAGAAACTCTCTCAAATAAGAGAACGATTGTAGTACTTAAGGATCGTATCCACAGAGACTCGATATCTCACACAATAAACTTGAGTTTTCAGACTATGCTAGGTGAGATAATACAACAATTAATCAATGAATTTGTTGTTTGATGGAATGATGGGTGCTAGACTTAGGGTTTCGGGAAAGTGGACTATAGAGGATATAAGCTAAGGGTATCAATCATAGAATTCGATATCTGATGTAAAGCATGACCGCCTCTCGATGTGTGTCTAATCGATGAATAAGTCATTGTTCCAACTCTCGTTTTTGAAACTCGGAATGACAGTCGATCGATGTTATTGGACTAGCACCCATCGATGTTTGCTTAAGTCAAGAATTACGACTTAATTCGATATGTTCACTAAATTAATAAACCAACTCTTGCATGTATCTAAAAACCTAGCTCATCAGGATTCAAGTCAGGTGATAGACCATGCTCTCTCGTGCGCCTAACTATCCTATGACCAGGTTACTAGTTAATTACTTTAGAAGCAAGAAATAAAAACAATCATGTGAAAGGATACAATAAGCACCATAGCAATTCTATTGTTTGGCTAATCCATCAAAAACCCTAGAAAACCTAGATCTAGAAGGTGGATCTACTTAGACATGATATTTGTGATAGAAATCGTAGATGAATAGATATGAAATAGAAAGAAATGATAATAAACTAAAGGAGTTACAAGAGGACTCTGAATGAGTTCCTCTCTTCTCTCCTAACTAAGAAGTATGAATAAAATAAATCTTAGAATATGTTTTAAGCGTAGCCGTCAAAAATGGCTTAGAAACACACATAAATAGGGTTTTAGTCAACCAAGGATATTCTGGTAATTTGTACTAGCTTCTGGGCTTAATTCGATCTTGAATATATACTCGGCCACGTTCTGGCATCACAGTCGGTCGACGCTAAGGCTGCGCCGTAGATCGACACTAGGATGTGTCGTCGATCGACACGTATTCATCTTCTGGAAAACTTCCTCTCACGAGGCAAAAAAGACCACTTTCAGTAACTACGGGCATAATTTCTGCTGTAAGATGTTGATTGACCTAAAAACTAGTGAAATTGGAATCTAACTCAAAGTTCTATCTTATGTCAAAATATGGGCTCAATCTAATGGTGGAAGATTTCCATCCATCTAAACATCTGATGAGTCTGCGCAGTCTACATCTCAAAAAGCTCCAGAATCACCAAAGTTCTCTAGAACGTACTTGAACCTCAAAACACTCTAAAACATAATTTAAAAGATATTATAGATACTAAAAAGCATGTATACCATTGCCTAAAAGTGGTAAAATCCATGGTATATCAACTCCCTCAGACTTATCATTTTGCTTGTGCTCAAGCAAAGAATTTCACAATCTGAAAAAAAAATTGAAAACACAAGGACTCAGAATATCTCTAACTTATCCTTATCACATCTACTATGTTGCAACCACATCAAATAAATACTAATCTTAGAGAAACTTTATATATATCTTATCCTAGTATAGCAACCAAATCTATTCTACTAGCAACTTTAACAAATACTAGTATGACTCACCCCTCTACTAAACCTCATTTTTACATAAAATAAAAGGTGCAGGCTTTACCTTGAGAGTATCGATCAAAGGACACATGGACTCTTATCCCTGCAAGTA
The DNA here is from genome assembly GCA_905132765.1 of Moricandia arvensis. Taxonomy (NCBI): domain Eukaryota; kingdom Viridiplantae; phylum Streptophyta; class Magnoliopsida; order Brassicales; family Brassicaceae; genus Moricandia; species Moricandia arvensis. The sequence goes on from CAJHQP010001929.1 coordinate 11,839, forward strand.
TTCTGATCACACATGTGTAGTCTTCTCTGATCTCTTTCTTCCATTTTTTCTCTTATGTTTGAATCTTTTTAGATCTCAAACTCAATGGACAATGATGTTGATACAATCCATCTTGCCATCTTATTTTCATTTTTTGGCAAAGTTGTAGGCGAATAGTGGGATCATCAGTAATGTACATACCCCTCGCTTCCAACAATGTGTGATCATTCCTATGCAAATTAGAATAGTAGGGTCATCGGTAATATATCTACCCTCTGCATCTCAGGAAATCATCTCAATCTTTATTTCTTTCTTTTTATAGATGCCGAAGAGAGCGAGAGAATGGAATCAGAAGCACACAAACTTTTACCTTCCAGACTTGCAGGAGGAATCCGATCAAATGTATGCACACCAAAGCAAGCAAATAAGTCAGTATTAGGTTGGAGTTAGCTTCGGTTTCCTTCAAACTTTCTAAGAAAATGTGATATAGTGGCAAGATGATCTACTTTGGTTATCTCTAGTACTCTCTGCAGGCAACCAGTCTAAGAATGGTGCTATAGAGTGTTTAGTGAACAAGTAAAATATAAATCTGATCATAATCCCCTTCTTGACTCAATAAATTTTTTAAAAAAACTTATATAGATATAGCAAATAAAAGCTCAAAACAATAAAAGCATCATCGAACCCTCCAGACTTAAATAACACTGTCCCCAGTGTTATCATGTCCTGGTTTGGTTAAGATAATAAATCATAAGGACAAAATGTAACAAGGAAAAATGATATACATGCTTGCTGATGGTGACAGTTGATCAACACATTTAAGTGGCGATAGATCTATGCTTGATTTTCTCTGTTGATCGATATTGATTAGGTGTCGGTCGATGCTATGTGCACACTATCTTTTTCAGATCTGTTTTTTTACCTAAAATAAAGCAACAACGAAAAATCAGTAAAAAATGAAATTAAAACAAAATTTAAAAACTTACTAAACAGTGGATTGCCTCTCACTCAACGCTGGTTATAGTCTTTAGCTTGACGTTTTTGGAACTCTGATTCATCTAGATGAGATTGAGAACTTGCTCCAAAACAATTCCCAATGTCCAATATCTTCAGCTTTGTCACACTTTTTGTGAAAGCCTCCATAGACTCTTCTTCTTTGTCTTTCATCTCAACAATAAGGAGTGCTCGAAGCATTGCAAACGGCTGAGAGAAGCATCTGTTGTGCACTCTGTATTCGTGAAGTCATCTGAGAAGTGGGGAATCAATGACAACTGTGGACCGTTGGTCTGTTTCCTCTTGCTTCCAATTCCTCATTTTCTTTCTATTGTTCTTTCCTCTAGACTTGTCTGATCTCGTAGTGGTTCCTCCATCAAAAAGAGTTCGACCATACTTCCAACTCATTCTGCTCTGATATGCGACGGGTATCGATCGACACTCTAGTGGTTATGTCGATCGATACTCCTATGGTGTGTTTGACCGATTCACCAATGGTAGTGTCGTTCGATGCTGGCGACCGATGTCATTGGTGAATGCCACCTTCATACCTCAATCTTCTCAGAGAAACAATTTGTATGTTGAGGATCATCAAATACCTCCATGTAGAGATCCATATGCATACTTCCATCTGGTGGAATAGGAAATTCAACCTCAAAAACAGTGTTAGGTACCACATATTTCATAAGGTCATGTATCCTCTTCACTCTTTTGTGAAACCCATCAGCTTCTTCTGTGCAGATAGGTAGTCTCTGATGTTTAGGGACATCAAGATGTGAGGTCTCAGACTTGTGCCCTCTTCCTCAGTCGGTCATGTTTCAATCATGTAACCTGCATGTTCGTCCAACAATGAGTGTCGATCGATATCATCAGCGTGGTTGTCGACCGATGTTAGCCTTTGGTGAAGTCTCCATATGTTTCTCCCGAAGTGGTGATGTTCATCATCAAGCTTCATCTCCAAGTCTTGAACCAAATTTTTCAGGTTGTTTCTCATCCTTTAGCTCCAAGAAATCCCTATAATTGACTGATCAAACTTCAGTGTTGAGTCTGCAGTGTCGTGGAAGCAACTCGATCTTTCAGATGTTTCAAGATGTATCAATCGACAACAGAGATATGTGTTGATCGATTTTGAGGTCTTAGTGGTTGATCGATGCTGAGGTCATGGTGTCAACTGACGCTGCGGTCTTAGTGTCGATCGATGTTGAGGTCAGATTACTAATATCAGCTTCTTGTGCTCTTCTCAGCTTAGATCCATAATGTTCATGCCTTTACGTGTAACCTCATCTGCATGTTGAACCTGAATATTTGGCTTCTTAGCGCGAGCGTTCAGTGTTTCACATTCTCCATTTGTTCACATTCTTTATTCGTCTCGCTATAGCAACACCCAAAATCTGACTTAACTTAAACATCAGCACCTTCTCCCGGCCTTTAGCCATCATGTCCAGCATATCATCAATCTTCCTTGTCAAGCTGCTGCAGATGAGTGAGAACTTTGTTAGAGGAATGTGCTTTAATGTCCTCTCAGTTTGTTAGAGATCCTGGCTGCAGTCGATGGAACCATCTAAATCATTCCCAGAGAGAGAGTGTGAAGAAATTGTAGAGTATGTGATCTTCAGCTATTCCATGTCGCTCGGTCTGAGAATTGTCTCTCAAGTTCTTTGATGTGGTCTCTGGGATCTTCGTGAGGAAGTCCCCGAGAGGGGTACTGAGCTACCAATCATACCATTCACCGGCTCATCATGAAGTCATTTATCTCAGCAACAACAATAAAATGAGGATCACAGCACCCTGTGCATTAATCATTTGTCTTGTACTGTTTGTGAGGACGACCTTCTTCATCTCGTAAGATCTCATTCTCATCATACTCAAGTATAAGCACTCCGATTTCCTATGTCTTCTCGAAAGTGGATGCTGAGGTCTTAATGTCGATTCACGTCATAGTGTTGGTATCGATCGACGATGAGGTGATGGGTGTCGATCCATACTCATTCTACTTCACTGTGATCGCTGCTTGGAGGGTGTCGACTGTCTCTAGACTTATGGTCGTACATGACTATAGTGACTACTTTCTTTGTAGATCCAAAAATCATCTTCTCATCGCTTCTGTACTAAGATATATGTAACTGAACACACAAAGAAAAGAATAGCTAGGTAAGTAAACTAATAAATATAATAACCCGTAGATGAACATTCTATACACCTAGTCAATGTGATTAGAGTCCCGTCTCACGCGTGCAATATTTGATGTCTAATATCCTAAGACAACTCTCTCAAGTAGCGAGATCAATTATAGTTAACTTTAAGTGATCGCATCACGATAGACTCGATATCTCACATAATAGTACTTGAGTTTCAGACTACGCTAGGTCGATATATATAGAGTCAATGACACAACAAGTAATCAAGGAGTTTTTGTTTCGATGAAGATGATGCTAGACTAGGGTTCGAAAGTGGACATATATGGATAGACAGCTTAGGTTCAATTCTAGAACGCATACTAAGTGTAATAGATGACCATCTCTCACCTGCGCTGACTAAGTTTCTGTCCAACTTTCGTATGTAACTCGTATGACGCGTGCTATAGATGCTATTGATCTACATCAATCGATGGTTGCTTAGCGTCAAGCATACGACGCTAATCTTGATATGTTCACGTAAATTAATTAAACACCTCTTGCATGTATCTAACACCTAGCTCATGATCGGTTCAGGTAATAGACCTGCTCTCGCGTTCAGCTCTAGACTATCCGACTGATCAAGGTTTTTAGTTAATACTCTACAATCGAAGCATAGACCAGTCCTATGAAGATATAGATAACACCTAACAATTCTATTATTTGGATAATCCACCAAAACCCTAGAAAACTTAGATCTAGCATGTGGATCTACTCTTACATGATATTTGTCACATAAATCATAGATGAAAAGATATGAAATAGAAAGCATAATAAAAAACCAAAAGAGTTCCGAGAAGACTCTGAATGAATTCCCATCTTCTCTCCTAACTAAGAAGTATGAATAGAATAAATCTTAGAATGTGTTTTAATTGTAGCTGTCAAGAATGGCTTAGAAAACACATAAATATGATTTTAGTCGGCCAACGATATTCTGGTAATTTTTGGTAGCTTCTGGGCTTATTCTGCCTTGAAATATATCTGGCCCGCATTCTGGCATCACAGTTGGTCGAGACTAAGGCTGCCACCTCGATCGACACTCATTCATCTTCTCGACAATTTTCTCTTGCGAGGCAAACAGACCACTCTTCAGTGGCACAAAACCTACGATCATAGTCGTCCATGTCGTAAGTCAGGTTCCTATTTAGCTATATAGAACGCAAGCATTAAACACAATTCCAAAGATTGATATTAACTTTCATCCTAGCAATCCTATATTGAGGCTAATTCATCAATACCATTATGAACCCCATATCTAACTAGTGGATCTATTCAAGCATGATAGTTGTCACAAAAAAAACATATATGAATAGATGAAATTGCAATAGAATAAATATTAAAACCAAAGGAGATCCACGAGGACTACGAAAGAGTTTCTCTCTTCTCTCCTAACTAAGAATAATGAATAGAATAAAACTTAGAATAATGCTTAGCCATCAATAATGGCTTATAAACACACATAAATAGGGTTTTAGGTCATCCATGGGTATTCTAGTAATTTGTGGTAGCTTCTGGGTTTAATTCGGTATTGAAATCGATTCGATCGGTGTTCCTTCATCTCCTCGACATCTTCCTCTCGCGAAGCATACTGACTAATCTTCAGTAAAACATGCATAACTTCTGCTACATGATGCTGATTGATATCAAACCGGTGGCATTGGAAATCTAACTCAACTATCTATCTTGTGTAAAAATTATGGGCTCAATCTAACAGTGGAAAGGTCTCCATCCATAGCTAAACATCAGACGCGTTTGTGCTGTTATGCACCTCAAAATGCTCCAAAATTCTCCATGATGTACATAATGCTCCAAAACATACTTGGACCTGTAAAGACTCTAAAACACAGTACATACACACATACTAGACTCCAAATAGTGTCCAACTAATGGTCTGAACTGGTAAATAACAACGTAATCAGTAGCTCATAACCAAAATCATGATAAGATTTTGAAAGCTGGAAGGAGTGATCTGGCTTATCGACACTCCAAACGGATCTAGGACTTAAACGATTACCCCCAGGATGGGCAACCACAAACAGCAACGCAGAAGAAAATCTTCGTAACATGTGAAGTAACCATCCAGAGGAGCATCTGCACGTTCTCCAGACCTTAAAAGTCGAAACTCAGCCGAGTCTGGGACATGGCATAAACTTTGGATGACGTCGAGAAACGAAGGATAACTGTGACTCGGAAAACCAGGGGTTCTTTTGGTACGAACTGGGGAAGAATACAATGACTCATGTGGAGGAGCCTTTAAATCGCACGTAGCCAGCCAATACGCATTGGCTTCCGCAGGATCAACAGAGTGTGCCATAAATTTGACTTTCGCGGCAACTTCACCATCCTGGGTACGAAGGATATTGGGGTCGAAAAAAGAAGGAAAAGCCTTGGGTGAAGCTTTATAGCTTGAAGACATGATCAAGAACGATAAAAGAAAGAAATGAATAGAAAGATTTTTCTATCTTAAGAGAAGTTCTTGTGGAATGAAGCAAGTAAAGAATTTTAAAACTTACTCCACATACTTATAGGCAAGAAAACTCACTATTCACCATCGGACGGACTTTGAGCCATTTATTCCACATAACTCATTTAACTTGTCTAACCGCTCGCAAGAACTTCACGATTCTAACAAGCTGAGGGGGCTAAATGTTGGGGTCCAAATCGGTCATGATGGAATCAATGTTTGATGGAGAATTGGACGGTGACAGTCCAGTCTACATACCCAAATCGCCTGATGGTGAGTTAGACATTGACCATCCAACTCGACATCAGGCGAGTTGGGCTTGGTCCGTTCAGTTTCCCATCGGGGAGGTTAGAAATGGTTGTTTTAGTCATCTCATTGCTCAATTGTCCTTTCCGATAACTTTCCATCAAATCCTTTTTTAATTTGTACAAGATTCTAGTTGTGGTTTCCCACACTTTCTGATGGCGAGTTAAACTGTCACCGTTCAGCTCGCCATCAGGCGAGTTGAGACTGACCATCCAGTTCGCCTGGTGGCGAGTTGGAAAGTCCCCGTCCAACTAGCTATCATGTGAGTTGGGGATCAGCCCATCCAGCTCGCCTAATGGTGAGTTGGACTGTCCCATACAGCTCACCATCTGGCGAGTTGGATCAGCTCATCCAACTCGCCTTATGGCAAGTTGGATAGACCACATCCAGATTGCCATCAGGCGATTGGGATCAGTACCATCCATCTCGGTTCTGATCAATGCCTCTTTGGATCTTTATCACACTGTCTCTTGTTTGACTCAATTGGAGTTATCACTGGAACTTTAAGATATAAACCGTAAAGACTTGTTTTCTCGTATGAATTCAAATTGTTCGTATAAAAGGGCAATGGTTGACTTAACACCAAAGTTGCATCAACTATACGAGTTACTTGAACTATTTATAAAATAGATGTCGTACCAAAGGTTTTAAAGAAATCGTAAAAATGTTTAAGTCGAAAAATGGCCCAAAAAGGTTTAAAACGCGGCTAAAAGCCCACTTACGATTTTAGACAAGATTGAGCCCAATGATACTATGATGGTTTATATATTGTTCGCAGGAGAAGATAAATGTCAAGTCCGAAAGATAAATAGTTAAGTTTCGGGGGATAATCATGAAGATCAAAGAAAAAAGGAATATTTACGCAAAGCGATAAACACGACTCAGGGGTAGAAAAGAAAAGAGGAAACCACCTTATAGAGGAGTATATAAGGAACACCAAGGCTAGATAAGGAGGTACACAAAACAGACATCAAAATTTTATAGATGCCGAAGAAAGAGTGAGAAGGGAATCAGAAGCACACAGACGTTTACCTTCCAAACATGCAAGAGGGATCCGGTCCAATGTGTGCCAAACCCCAAAGCAAGCAAATAAGTACGTATTAAGTTGGAGCTTCGGTTCTTTCAAAATTTCTAAGCAAGTTTGATATAGTGGCAGGATGATCCACTTTGGTATCCCTAGTACTCTCTACAACTAATGCATCTAGAGCGGTGCTATAGAGTGATTAGATAATAAGTAAAAATTTAAACTGATCATAATCCCTTTCTTGACTCAATAAAACACATAAGAATTAAACTCAAAATAGAAAGCAATATTAGTAAACCTCCTCTGAGACTTAAATAACATTATACCCTCTTAGTTAGGTGGGAAAATTAAATCATAAGTAAAACCTTACAGAAAAACTTGATACCCGACTCTGTAGTTATTGTCGACCGATCGTAAGTGATGGGGATCTACCGATGGTTGTAAACTTTCGTCGACTGATGCTAGTTCTTGATATTCCTTCTCTTTTGAACTACAAATAAAGAAAATAGGAAAATTAGTAAAATCATGAAAATAAAGTGAATTTTGAACATACCTAACAGTGGGTTGCCTCCGACTCAGCGCTTGGTTATAGTCTTCAGCTTGACGTTTAGCTCTGTATAGACTAAGATGGGGGTAAAGTATCACTTGTTGAAAAACAAGTGTCCATATCTTCTTTGCTCATCTGAAACCAGGTACCAAAGAAGTATATAATGGCTTCTTCACCTCTGGTTCTTTGGTTTTCCTTGGTGATCTCAATTTGACTCATCCCCTCTTGAAGGTTGTGAATTCGTTTGTGTAACCAGTCAATCCTGTTATCTGTTACTAAAGAACCGGTGTCGCAGAGTGCATGAGGGGAGTCATGTCCCATGATGTTATAGGGAACCACAAACTTTCCAGGGTCTCTTCTCTTCTTCAACTTAAACCTCTGCTTTATCTTCACCCGTTGATGATTAAACATTCTTTCAATGTCTTCATCAGTCTCCTTGTTTTCTCTTAAGAACATCATAAATTTGTGAGTGTAATAAGTTTCCTTTAATGGGGTTTCTTATGGGATTCTAAGGACTCTCTTGGTAAAGCTATTCTCTCTTTCTCATTAGCTTCCCTTCTAAAATACTTATGGGTCTTCTTCTTTCTTCTGGTATGTCCATCCATAGATTTGTCAATTATCGTCTGGGTTTGGGTAGGGTGGGGGTCGAGTTCCGATGAGTATATATAAGGCTGAGTTCCATGCTTGGCAACCGACATACTTTTGTTTCGATCGTCCGTTGATTGATGGTAAGGTCCGACTGTTGATCTATGTCCATCTCTACAAAAAAAGATTTTTTCAGGTACCGTCGATCGATGGTTAGCTTGGGCTGTCGATTGATGGTAAGCTTGGGCTGCCGATCGATGGTCGTTTGAACATGGCAGAGAACTCTCACGAATTTCTTCCTCATGATCCATAACCTCTTCCATAACTTGCCAAAAATAATCATCAATGATGGAACTAACGTGATGCTTCCGTCCATCCTCAATCTTTTCCTTGATCAAAGCTTCTTGTCTCCTCACAGCCTCACTGGTCTGAACAACTTGACTCTTTAGCCTCTTCACATGGGTGTTGGGAGCTCAAATTTTCTTTGAGATGGTATATACAGCATGAATCTTTCCACTGAAGTCTACTATCATCTTCTGCTGTCCTTCCAGAACCTTGTCAATCATGGCCTCAATCTTGTTCTCCTGGGTATCTGATGGGGTGTAGGGTCTCTGCTTCTGTGATCCTTGGTTATAGCCACTCCTCTGACCATTTCCCTAAGAGTTTATGTTGCTATGGTTCCCATATATTTGGAATCCATTTCCAACAAAGTTCACATATTCTTCTTCACCTTTCTCTTTTTCAAATCCTATAGCTTCTACTCCTTCTGCAAAGCTAACATGCTTCTTCAAAAACTTCTGAACACTATTCAACTTGGATTTTACTTCTTCCTTCTGGTCCTTGGTAAGTGTAGGGGTCAATTTTCTCCTTGCATGATCATTGTTATTGATGTTGTTGCTAGCTTCCAAATTCTCTATCAATCTAGTAGCTTTTGCATGACTCCTAGTGCAGAAATTTCCTTCAATGGTTGTGTTTAAAGCTATCTGGTATGACAAATCAATACCTTTAGAGAAAGTGCTGAAAAGTTTCACTTCATTGAATTAATGGTGTGGAAAATGTCTTTGGTAGGATTTGAATCTAATTCAGGAGTCTCTAAAAGACTATGCAGGCTTAAGTGTGAATATAGCAATTATGCTCTTCAAATCCTCAGCTCTGGCATCATCAAAGATATTACGCAGGAAGGAATTTTTGACGTTTGTCCAGGATGTAAGAGATCCTGGTGGTGTGTGTCTCATCGCCCATAGGCGAAAAGACCTGGTGATGGGCTCGTCGCTCGTGTGCAACGAGTCGCAGTACTTGTCTTGTCGCCCACGGGCGATGAGATTTGGTGACGGTCTAGTCTCTTAGGGGCGACGAGACTTGGTGATGGTCTAGTCGCCCGTGGGCAAAGAGACTTAATGACGGTCTTATCCTCCGTGGGTGATGAGGCTAGATGATGGTCTTGTCTCCCGTAGGAGAAGACACGTGGTACGTGACTCGTCAGGACAGGCGACGTGACTTGCTAACGGTCTCGTCGCCCATGGGCGACGAGACTTGATGATGGTCTTATCACCCATGGGCGACGAGACTTGATGACAGTCTCATCCCATGTGGGTGACGAAACGTGGTACATGTCTCATCGCCCACGGATGACGAGACTTGGAGGCGATATGGTGGCTCTATGAGACGTTCGGGCATGTTAGTTTCTCATCTTATCGTCATTACTTTGATTCTTTGAATCTTACAAGGTTTTAGTTCTAGCTTGCTTCTTTACTTCAAAGATAGGAAATGCGTTCGCGGTGGTTTCTAGACATTGATTCCATCGTGCCAATTTTGACCTCAACAGTTAGCCCTACAAGATTGCGAGAATCGTTGTGATATTCGTGCGAGGTGGTAGGCATGTTAGATAAGTTAGGCAGAACTAATGGCTGAAAGGTTGAGGGTGAACAGTATATTTCTTTCTCTATAAGTATGTGGAATGAGTTTTCAAATTCTTTACTTAATCACTTCCACAAGAAACGCTCTTTGATGTAAAGAATATTTTCTCTCTCTTCTTGTCCCTTTGTTGTTTTGATTATGTCTTCTAGTAATTGAGTAGCTGAGGATGTCTTGCCTTCCTCTCTCCATCCTGAGAGCTTACGTGTTCAGGGTGATGAAGTAGTTGCAAAATTCAAGTTCATACCGCATTCATCGAACGTAAAGAGGTTGCGTATTGGCGTGCCACTTGCGGTATGAAATCGCTCCCACATGAGTCGTGGTGCCCATCGAGACCCTGCTCTAGCGAGGCCATTGATGGAACAAGTTAAAGTGAATACCCCTTTCATACCACTATCCAACATCTCTGCCAATTTCAGGAGGAGGTGGATTTTGGGATACCGATATATGGGGAAGGTGTTGATGCTCCCCCTCGTGGTTACTTTACATGCTACGAGGCGGATCTCTTACTTTGTCATTTGTGGTTCCTTGTCCTGGAGATCATAATCCGGTTCTTGGATCGTTTTAAAGTTGTTGATAAGTCAACTTTCCCCTGCCGGTCTGCAGCATCTCATTGGGATCCTGGTCTTGAGTTTTGAGCGAGGGATAACTCGAAGAGCCAACTATCTTGAGGTTTTTCTGTTCCGCAAAACACAAAATTGCCTCTCACGTTTTGCCTTCAGCCTAGTAATCACATGGCGGTGATCAAGGGGTTTACATACAACTTTCACAGCTGGCATAAACGTTATTTCGTCATCCGTAAAGATGGTGCCTCTGTTGCGAAAGACTGCATTCCCATTTTGATGGGGACCCAAGGGTATCACTGTCATATACTTTGGCTATCCTTATTTTTGCCAATATCAGACCAAGTGCTTATTTTCTTTGTTTTACAGTTCATGATCCTATTCCCCCGCATCTCGTAGAGTGGACGTCTTTACCGACGGCGTAAGATAGCCTTGATCCTCAACAATTGCTAATCCGAGTTTGCGGCTAACTTTGGAGGGCTAAAGCAGGCAGATAAGCCTTTTGACGACTTCCATGAGTTCCGGGGCCCGGTGGGTGATTTGTAGCGTTTGTAGGCCCTCAACTATTTCTACACTAGCGAGATTACAAAGATGTTAAAGAAACATGGATAAGTGTGCATATGCAAGTCGAGGAGCCTGAGGATGATGAGCTAGATCAGGATTCAGCTCTGCTTGGAATTAGTGGTTGTGGGAACCGAAATTCGCACTGTCGATTTCCGTACAATAAGGAAAATCAGGAGACCCTAATTTTCCCAGAGGACTCGGATTATCTACGTAAACACATGAATACGAAAAAGATAACAGAATATCGATAGTAAGTTGTATGGATGTGTTTTATTGATTGACAAGAACATAGCTACAAGATTTTACTAAAAAAGGGATGAAAAAAGAATTGCTTATTGAGATGAAGAAATAAATAAGAGAGGGGCATTGACCTAAACAATAGCAAGAAGATGGTTCAGAATGGTCTTGTTCGTACAGATGGTCCCACACAAGCAAAACTTGCCTTGGACGTCAAGCATGAAAGTCTGATTGATCATATATCCGTTGGAGGTTCCCTACACACTTTCCTGACTGCTCAGAGACTCACAAGACCGTTGGAAGCAAGAACAAACAAAGATCACATGTGAAGATAAGAGGAGAGAGGCATTAGGTCACATCACTTTCATCCTCTTGTCCCCTTGTGACATATTTGAATTATATTGTTGTTTATTACTTCTGTCCTCTTGTAAGCTCATGTCTATATATTGTATACACTCAGAAATGAAAGGCAAGGAGAATAATCTCCCTTCTCTCTCTTAATCTCCAAATTCGTCACTCTCTCTCTCCTCTCTCTCTCTCTCTCTAAAGTGTGCAGAAACTAAATCTCTTGTTCTTACTCTGTTCTTCATTGTTCTGCACCCAAATCTCACATAAACTCAACTATTCTCCTCATATTTTCACAATTCTAACATGGTATCAGAGCTTTAAGCTCCTAAACTCTTTAGATTATGCCAAAACCATTCTGTTCTTCCATTTACTATGTTTTCCAGTTACTCTGTTTTCCATACTCTGTTTTCTCTGTTTCACTCTTGTCTACTCTGTTTCTCTTCGTTCTATTATTAGAGTATCTTCTTTAGAGCATCTAAGCTTCTCAACTCTTTGGTTATTCAAATCACTCATTCTCTTCTGTATTTTAAAATTTATGTGCTCTTCATCTTTACCCACTGGACAATAGCTTTATCCATTGGGTAAAAGAAAGTCTACCATGGAAATAGAAAGGAGAAGCTTGATTGCAGTAACCCTTAGTGGTTAAATGACATATCAGGCATTATAATCTCTAATGCACGAGTGTGAGGGTGGCCTAATCTAGCATGCCAGGTAGTGCTATCACACAAAGATGAGTTACTAATCATGCATAAATGAGGAGTAGAGAGTTTAGAATGCTTAGTCTTTTGGAGATGGTATAAACCACCCTGACTGTTTCCTTCACCAATCACCTCAGAGTATTTGGATGTGTCTGCTTTGTGTTGATACCAGGAGAGCAAAGGAACAAACTAGAAGCAAAGAGCATGAAGTGTATGTTCATAGGATACTCCTCTACACAGAAAGGATACAAGTGCTACAATCCAGAAACAAGAAGAGTACTTGTATCCAGAGATGTGAAGTTTATTGAAGGAAAAGGGTTCTATGCTGAGAAGAATTGGGATGAGCTCAAAGATCTTTCTCAAGCATCAGATTAGGCTAATAACCTGAGGATAATTTTGGAAAATATTGGAATCAGTTTATCAAAGGAAAAGGAGGCAAGAGAAGCTGCTCCTACTCAAGAGACTGAACAAGAGGCTGATGAAGACACTCATCCGGATATTGAACGGGGCAATGAACAAGAACCAGAACAGCAACAAGGTTCAGATGCTCATGATCAGGAGAGTGCACAAGATCAGGAGACTGCTCAAATTCATGAGGGAGAAGAGCAGCAAGATGAACAAGCTCAGGTTCAAACTTTGAGAAGAAGTACAAGGATAAGGAAAGATCCTTCTAACTGGGTGAACACAAGAGTCTACTTTAACAGTCAAGCAGTAGCTCATCTCACTTCAGCAGTATGCTCCTTTGCGCAATTGCCATTTGAGCATCAAGCTTTCATTGTTGGTTTAGATGAATCATATGTACCAAGATCATATGCAGAAGCAATGGAGCTTGAGTAGTGGAGAAACTCAGTTGGAGATGAGATAAATGCCATGATCATTAATGATACTTGGTATGAAAGTGAACTCCCAAAGGGAAAGAAAGCTGTGTCAAGCAAGTGGGTGTTCACTATCAAGTTTCTACCAAATAGAAAGGTGGAGGGGCACAAAACAAGACTAGTTGCAAGAGGCTTCACTCAGACATATGGAGAGGATTATGTTGATACATTTGAACCAGTAGCCAAGCTACATACAATCCGGATCATTCTATCACTTGCAACAAATTTGGAGTGGGAATTATGGCAGATGGATGTCAAGAATGGTTTCCTTCAAGGAGAGCTAGAAGATGAGGTCTACATGCACCCTCCTCCTGGTATAGAGCACTTGGTCAAGCCTGGAAATATTCTAAGACTCAAGAAGGCAATCTATGGACTGAAGCAATCACCAAGAGCTTGGTATCACAAGCTGAGTACTACATTAAATGGAAGAGGCTTCAGAAAATCAGAAGCTGATCACACCCTATTCATTCTTCCTGGTCAAAGAGGCATTGTGGTCATCTTGATTTATGTGGATGATATAATCATCACAGGTAGTGACAAAGAGGGCATCCAAGAAACCAAGGTATTCCTCAAATCTGTATTTGACATTAAGGATTTATGTGAACTCAAGTACTTCCTTGGGATTGAAGTATGCTGCTCTAAATAGGGGCTCTTCTTATCTCAAAGGAAGTACACACTTGATCTTTTAACTGAGGCAGGAAACCTTGGAGGAAGACCAGCCAAAACTCCTCTTGAAGATGGCTACAAAGTGCTGCGAGAGGGGGAGTTTGAAAACACTCCATTTGCTGATGTCAAGAAGTATAGACGGATGGTTGGGAAACTAATTTATCTCACCATCACTAGACCAGACATCTGCTTTGCTGTGAACCAAGTCATTCAACACATGCAGGGGCCTAAAGTACACCATTGGAACATGGTTGAGAGGATCATGAGATACTTAAGGGAGGCTCCTGGTCAAGGTGTATGGATGGGGTGCAATGGAAGCACATAAATTGTAGGATATTGTGATGCTGACTGGGCAGGAGATAGGGCTGATAGGAAATCAACTACTGGTTACTGCATATTCATTGGAGGCAACTTGGTGACTTAGAAGAGCAAGAAGCATAAGGTTGTATCATGTTTTAGTGTTGGGGCAGAGTATAGAGCTATGAGGAAGCTCACCAATGAGTGGATATTGATCAAGGGATTGCTTGGGGACTTGGGGATTGAGACTACATCACCAATCACAATGAATTGTGACAATCAAGCTGCTATTCACATTGCCAGAAACTCAGTCTTCCATGAAAGGACCAAACACATTGAAGTAGACTGCCACAAGGTTAGACAAGACCGATGGAAGCAAGAACAAACAAAGATCACATGTGAAGATAAGAGGAGAGAGGCATTAGGTCATGTCACTTTCATCCTCTTGTCCCTTTGTGTCAGATTTGAATTATATTGTTGTTTATTACTTCTGTCCTCTTGTAAGCTCATGTCTAGGTATTGAATACACTCAGAAATGAAAGGCAAAGAGAATAATCTCCCTTCTCTCTCTTAATCTCCAAAATTCGTCACACTCTCTCTCCTCTCTCTCTAAAGTGTTCAGAAACTAAATCTCTTGTTCTTACTCTGTTCTTCATTGTTCTGCACCCAAATCTCACATAAACTCAACTATTCTCCTCATATTTTCACAATTCTAACATTGCTAACAAAGAGAATTGCATAACAGAAACGGAAAAAGGTTCTAAGTATAACCTCACTAGTCTACCCACCTAAGTTCTAAGTTCTTCGAAGCTTAACAAGAATTCTCTAAGTCTTCAATCTTCCGATCCCAGCTCTTCTTGCATTAGTTTTTGTTATATAAGCCTTTTAGGTCGGTCTTTATTTTCTTTTATGCCCATAGGTCGAGTTTATCGCTTTGCAAAAATAAACCACTTTCCCCGATCTTTGTGTTTATCCTTTGACCCTTGACATATATTATTTCCTGTGAATAATAGAAAGACCGTCATAGTAACCTTGGGCCCTATTTTGTCAGAAAAATCTAAGTGGGCTCTTACCCGCGTTTTAGACCTTTTTGGGCCGTTTTTCGACTTAGCCGTTTTTCGACTTAGCCGTTTTTTTTACAATTTATCCAAGAGAAAACCATTGGTACGATGTTAGTTTCATAAGTAGTTCAAATTACTCGTATAGTTGAGGCAACTTTGGTGTTAATTCAACCATTGCCATTTTATACGAACAATTTGAATTCATACGAGAAAACAAGTCTTTATGGTTTTTATCAAAAAGTTCCGACGATAACTCTAAAAGAGACTAAACAAGTGTGATCGAGGTTCAAAAGAGGCACTGGTCAGACGGGCTTATCCAACTTGCCATCATGCTAGTTGGATTGGTTGATCCAACTCGCCATCAAGCGAGTTGGACTAGTTGATCCAACTCGCCATCAGGCGAGTTAGACTGGTTGATCCAACTTGCATGATGGCGATTTGGACTGGTTGATCCAACTTCCCTAGTGGCGAGTAGGGTATCGTGCATCCAACTCACCTGATGGCTAAACCTACGACATATATGCGCAGCTCTGCATCTCAAAAAGTTCTAGAACAGACACCAAGTACATATACCATACTCTAAAAGGCTTATATAATGGTTTAAAAGTGGTAAAAACCATAGTATGCCACTTATCAATATTAGGATTAAGCGAGGCAAGTTTTAATAAGGCAGTAAATAAAGAATAAATAGCTAAACTTACCATTTCATGTAATACTATTGTGATCTATAGGTGTTAAGGGTGTGTGATAAACTATCCTAGATCTCGAATGCAGCAGTAAGATATCCAGCTCTCGATGCGAGTCTAATCAGATGTCAAAGTCTTTGTTCTAGTTATTGCATGCGAACATGAATCAAGTGTCGATCGATATTATGGGATGAGTGACAATCGATACTTCCTTAGGAAAGTATTAACTTCCTAATCGATATGTTCATTAGGTTAATCTAGACCAGCTGTCGCATGTATCCAACAACCTAGCTCAACATAATTAATATCAGGTAATAAACCTACTTTTGTGGGAACCGAAATTCGAACTATAGATTTTCGTTGATTTAAGATGGCCAAGTAAACCAAGCTTTCCCAGAAGTCCCGAATTTCTGCTAAGCCAAAACGTCAAGCGACCAAACAATGAGAACAAACAATATAATAATGAACTGATTAAACAAAAAGAGAGCAAAGAAGATCTTATTTTGAATATGTGATTTGAGCGTTACAACAGGTAAACCTTGGCTGTAAGAGCCGTCGGCAATTTCCTAGTTCTAACCTTATAAGACTTGATTTACCTAGTTGAGTCGCAACTCAATAACAGAAAAACGGAAATATGCCTAATTGCCCTAAGTTCTATGTTTCATCTGATTAAATTTTCATGTCCCTCTGCATCTTCAGCCTCGAAGTCCTTATATACTCCTCCCAAAGACGTTTTTGTATGTACCCTTCTGCCCTAGGTTGAGTTTATCGCTTTGTGGAAATCTTCCAGTTCTGTTCGATATTTGTGGTTTTCTTTGGAAACTTCACATTTATATTCAAACTTAACATTATCTTTTCCTGCAAAATAAAAGATAGACCGTTATAACGATTGGGCTTGATTTTGTATAAAACCGCGAGTGGAGTTTTAGCCGTGTTGTAGATCTTCTCGGGCCGTTTTTTAACTCAAACGTTTTTACAATTTATCAAATGAGTTTTTCCGAAACGACGTCGATTCCAAAGAAAGTTCAAATTTCTCATATAGTGGAGACAACTTTAGGTGTTTAGTTAATTTTTTTTTGTTTTACACGATCTTTTCGAACTATATACGAGGAAACGAGTTCTTGCGGTAAAATTCCAACGACAACTCCTATCGAGATGAAACAAGAGCGAGATCGATCCAATTTCGAAGGGGGGAGCTACGAGGACAGGATAAAGATGGATTAGTTGATCCAACTCATCGAATGGGCGATTTGGATTACTTGTTTGACCCAACTCGCCCGTTCGGCGAGTTGGACGGCTTGCTCAGTCCAACTCGCCCATTCGGCGAGTTGACAATTGGACCAGTCCAACTCGGCGAACGGGCGAGTTGGATGGCTCTTGCGGTCCAACTCGCCCATCCGGCAAGTTGGACGATTGGGCCTTATAGTTGTTTCGTTGTTCCGGTTCGTTTGTCCGAGGCCTAGAGTAACCTTTCTTGAGGAGTTATCGTACTAACCCTCTTTTAGAGTTCATACGAAACTCGATTTTGATCTTCCCGCTCTTCTTTTTTCAAAATATTATCTCTCTCTTTTCAAAGAGGACTTCCCCGGAAGTTTCTGACATTTATTATGCCGTAACCGATTTTGACAACAACAGTTAGCCCCCCCCCAACTCGTTAGAATTGTGATGTTCTTGCGAGCGGTTTAGGCATGTCGGGTAAGTTTGGCGGAATCCAATGTCTAAAAATCCAAAGGTGGATAGTGAATTCTCTTGTCTATAACTATGTGGAGTAAGTTTAAAAATTATTTACTTGCTTATTTCCACAAAGTCTTTTCCAAGATAAAAAGATCCTTTCATCTCTTCTCTCCCCTTGGTATATATATATTTTTATCATGTCTTCAAGGAGAAGACCTTCCACAAGGTCTCATGATGATCATTCTGTTCCTGACAGCTCTAGCTCACAACAAAACGGCGTTGGGCCAAAGGTGGAGTTTGTGGCACACTCGGTTGAATTTGAGGACGCAGATACGTATTTGGCCGCCAGGGGCGAAGTAAAGCCACTTAGGCCCAGGACGTGGACTCCTCCTTTGTTTCGTGCTAACCTTGTGAATGGTTGTTTGAGCAAGAGCTGGACCAATGGGCTTGCTGCGATTTGGGGCTTCTGCAATGTTCCGGAGTTAGTTGAGTTTTGTCTCCCAAAAGCTAAGGAAGTTTTTTGGACTCCTCCCGAGAGCTATTTCACCTGCTATGAGGCGTACTTGATGCAGTACCATATATAGTTTCC
This sequence comes from Moricandia arvensis, assembly GCA_905132765.1. Taxonomy (NCBI): domain Eukaryota; kingdom Viridiplantae; phylum Streptophyta; class Magnoliopsida; order Brassicales; family Brassicaceae; genus Moricandia; species Moricandia arvensis. Next base: position 30,083 of record CAJHQP010001929.1, read on the forward strand.
TATCCCTGAAGTCATCACGCAGCTGTTCAACCGATTCACAATGTCGATCGGTCAGATAAACCCGTGCGGTTTGCAGCATATCGTCGGGATTTTGGTGCTGAGCTACAAACTGGGTATGACCCTTGACGCTGACCACCATGCAGCCATGTTGGAACCCTGGGGAATTCAACCATAGTTCAGCTGAGGCCTCGGTCGAGCATGACGATCATAACGGAGTTTGTGTCAAACAATCATGACTGGAAATAGCACTTCTTCTTAGTTTGCGTCAACGTTGCATCCGTGTAAGCGAACAACATTCCCATCTATAGAAAAAGATGGGGTCAGAAAGGTATTCCCGATCGAGTGTCCTCCAGTTTTGGTTTTGATGATGTTCAATCTTATGTGCTCGTTTTTGTTTTGCTGAGACATCTCCTCTTCCTCCGATTCTGGAGGGCTTAAACACCTAATATGATCCTAGGATGATGCTCTGGAACAGATGGGATAATCCTTGCAGAAACGAATAAAAAAGATTCAAGTTTCTCAAGGCATGTGGATCAAATGGTGACACAAGAGGGATGGATGATCTCTTGATACTTCTGGATGACTAAATTTGATATGACACACCAACTTCGACACCCTTACACTATGTATATTACACACAATAAACGCTTCAACTTGCCAAAGACAAGGGAGAAGAGAGAAAACTTTTTTTGATAAAATATTTCTTAATGATAGAAGGGGGTCACGACCACAATATAAAGTAGAAGCCTTGTACATGCACAAGGTCTCGAAACTAGAAAGAAAAATAAAGGGAACACGCTCCCTTGAAAAATAAACAAAGACCAAGTTTTGTGGAAATAAAACATAGCATAAAAACTTAAGATAAAATAATATAAGTTCTTCATATGGTCGGACCAAGATCAATCAGCTAGGAGATATGAGAAGTAGTCTTGTGGCCTCATTAAAAACCTTCCTCAAGAAAAACTCATGGGACAAAACCGGAAGTGAGGAAAAGAGCACACACAATCCTACTTGCCTAGATGATGTTCAGCTTGAAGGTGAAGTTGTTTTAATGGTGATGAGTTTGTCTTGGTTGAGAAAGCTTCGACCAAAACCAATGTATTCTTCTTGTTTCCAAGCATTCTTAAATGTTGCATCCTCAGCTACAAGTTCTTAAGGTTCAGGTTCATGCTTCCATTCCTTGGTACTTTCCATAATCACTTCATCCCCTCCCTCTTCAAAATAATTTGTCCTCAAATCTGTTTTACCTTGCAAGACTCTTTGATAGGCATTGTTGCTGGCTGGTTCGGATATGTAGAAGGAATTGATCCACAACAAGCAAACACAGGATCACCCGACTTGTCGAATCTATAACTCTTTCACCTGAGGAGAGAAGATTTGGACATGATTTCAATTCGACGTGAGACCCTGATGAGATAAGTTTCTATTGCAGTTGAGTTTGTTTCTTAATTCCTTTTGGTTGTTTAGATATAATCCTCGGACTGTTCCTATGTCAAAGCTGGCGGCTGAATAGTTTTCAGGGTTTGCTTGTTGTGTCTCCAACTTATCCAAGTACTCATCATTACTCTAATCATTATAGTCCCTCTTTTCACGTGTACATTTCTCAAATTTTTTTTTGACAAGTCAAGTGTGTTATCATGTCAAAGAAAGTATTGTAGACCATAATGTCTCCATAGCATGAAACAGAATGATTCCTCCATCTATTATGCATATCAAATAAAATATTACATACCCAAATATCATCAAGGTTCCAGTTCACACATTCAGAATCAGTGAAATCTAGTTTCATTTGTGCAACAGGTTTATCAAAGAAAGTGTTATACACTAGAATGTCCTCAAAGCACAATCCTACACGTTTAGATTTATTTTCAGAACACAAACAATCAAGCTAAACTCAGAGATATTTGCAGACCTCACAATTTCAAACCAAACATTGGAATGATGCAATTTTGGTTCATGCAACTTCCTAGGTTCTTTCAAGACATATTTGGATACAAAAGAATCATCAGTGAACAGTTCATGCGTAGGTAAGTTCATAACAATACGCTCCTCTTTAGTTCTAGCAAATGAATCACAAGGTGTTCTGAAACAGAAATCAGTTGGCTTGAGAACATGTTCTAAAATCTTTTCATGGTGATTCATAAATTGTTCAAGACTCAAAACATGACCGAAAATGTTTTTATTTTATTTTGAAAACATTTTTGATTAAAGAGGTTTTCTTGTTCACATTCTTTATAATATTTAAGCATCTTTTCAAAAACAGAGTTTGATACACAAAAATCTTTAACCTTATCAAGACCAAAACGATTATGAGTACTAACCATAAGAAACATTGCAGGCACAGATACAACCATATTAAACACCATACAGTGCTCTGGCAGGTTATAAGACAAAGATTCATCAGCTGTTTCTGACTGCAAGTTTTTCTGCTGTTCTCCTTGTGTTGTACTCTCTGGTTCTTCCTTTGGTGAGTCTTTTCCTGCAGCCTGTGCTACTGATACAAGGCTGCTCGGTTTCACCGGTTCAAGAAAGTTTAGTTCATTATAGGAATTATTGAAATTAAATTGAGACTGAGATAAGAAAAGAGAACACTCTTGTTCAGTCTCACATTTTTCCTTTTCCATAAATGTTTCGGTTTGGACTTCTTGAATTGGTGCACCTAAGCCTGGTTCTGCATTTTTGAGTTCTGAGACAGTAGTAACTGGTTCTTGGCGCTCTCTTTCAAATGGATGGACGTGCTGTGTTGCTCCTTCTGATTTGCTTCTCTAGATCCATCATTACTTGTAACAACACCTTTTTATCCTCCTCACTGAACCATGAATATTTAACTATCTTCTCTTTGCTGTTACAAGTTATTGCCTTGATAGATGTGACTTCCTTCATTGGAGCCTTTAGGGAAGTGTGGCCTTTGGATGCATACTTTTCCCTTAGTAACAACTTCAGACTCTCCCAAGTTGTGATAGTTGGTTCCTTGTAGAACATGCAATCATCTTGTTCTTGCAACCACCACTTATAAGCCTTTCCTTTGAGTTGAGAAATTGAAAAAGCTAATCTTTCATTCTACAAGATTCTGTTGTAATGCAGCCACTTTTCCATGGTTCTTTCCCACTCTATATAGTCACTTTTTCCTGAAAGAAGCACAGAGTCGAACATCAGTAACTGGTTTATAATCAGAACAAAGATCAATTGATTTAAGAGTGAGAGAAGATTGGTGTGGTCGACTCTATGTGTTGGCTGGTTGCTTTAAGTGTGGCTCTCCACGACCTGCATCTCCTTCTTCAGACCACTTATGCTTTCTTGTGTTGTTTTGAAAAGAAAATAGTGGTTTATGCATCCTCCTTTTATTTTTCTGCCTAAGATCATCAGTTTGTTCCAGGAACTCTTGTCGAATTTCATCAAGGCTGGCCTTCATCTTCTGTTGCAGTTGATCATTCCTAGCCTTAAGTAACAGCATTTCATCCCTAGTGAGTTTCCGATTCTGATCTCCGGCCATAGTACCTGAAACAGAAAACAACACACATCAGTAACAAGTTCTAAAGAAAACAAACACACAAAACAAAACAGAGATCAATTTTATTGCAGTTTAGAAATCAATTCAAGAGTATTGATCAGAAACTAAAACTCAAACAGATTCAAAAAGCCCTAAACAATTTCGACCAAGAGATTATCAATACAGATTCACAAACCTTGATAATAATATAGAGCAGATTGCAAAATAATAACACCACAAACCTTCACATAAACATATTTCGATTCAGATTCAAGGAAAAAAAAAACAGATTCGAAAACTCTAATACTGAACCCAGATTCGAAATCACCAACAATACAAGCACTAACAGATAGAACAAGGTAATTTTAAACTCAAATAAGAAACAGATTGATCAGGACCTAACCTAACATAAGCAAACACACAAAAACCAGATCTAAACTTTCAGCAGGAAAATAAAGAGTCAAAACACATAAATGAATCAGAAAACCTTAATCTATAAAATTTCGACCACACAAACAAAGATCAGACAATTCTAAGTAAGAATATGAAAGTACAAAAGGAAAACCAGAGATAAAGAATGCTTCCCTTCTAGAGATTTCTCTGATACCAAATAATATGATCCTAGGATTCTGCTATGGAACATATGGCATAATCCTTGCAGAAACGAATCAAAAAAAGACTCAAGCTTCTGAAGGCATGTGGATCGAATGGTGACACAATAGGAATAGATGATCTCTTGATACTTCTGGATGACTAAATTGGTGACACCAACTTAGACACCCTTAGACTCTGATATTACACACCAGAAACGCTTCAACTTACCAAAGACAAGGAAGAAGAGAGAAAAGGGTTTTTGATAAAGGATTTCTTAACGATAGAAGGGGTTCACGACCACAATATAAAGTAGAAGCCTTGTACATGCACAAGGTCTCGAAACTAGAAATAAAAATAAAGGGAACACGCTCCCTTGGTAACTAAACAAAGACCAAGTTTTGTGAAAATAAATATAACATAAAAACTTAGGATAAAAATAATATAAGTTCTTCGTATGGTCGGACCAAGATCAATCAGCTAGGAGATATGAGAAGTAGTCTTGTGGCCTCGTTAAAAACCTTCCTCCAGAAAACCTTCCTCCAGAAAACCTTGTGGGACAAAACCGGAAGTGAGGAAAAGAGCACACACAATCCTGCTTGCCTAGATGATGATCAGCTTGAAGGTGGAGTTGTTTGAATGGTGATGAGTTTGTCTTGGTTGAGAAATCTTTGACCAAAACCAATGTATTCTTCTTATTTCCAAGCATTCTTAACTGTATCATCCTCAGCTACAAGCTCTTCAGGTTCAAGTTCATGCTTTCATTCCTTGGTACTTTCCATAATCACATCAACACCGCCAAAGACTTGCTCAGTGGACGTCCATCCTCTTGACCAACGTTTACCCCAAAACGGGTTCACCGCGCTGTTGCTCTCCACCATTCTCGGTTTGAGCCAAGCATGCCGGTCGAGGAAGGGTTAGAGGCAAGGATGGATTGGTTTGTTCCGTGTGAGGTTCGAGCGAGGTAGGAAAGGTCAAAGTCCCGCAAATACAAACACATTATCATCGATGATAATGTGGCTGACGGGTAGAGCTTTCCTGACATCATACTTAGAGACTATCTCAACATTCAAGTAGGCGGGGTGGTGGCGAACAGAACAATCTTGATGAGTTGCTCGATTTTGACTTTCCTCCGGCCGTAGATGGATCCAGCGGAGTGCCGCAGTTTACCAAGGCGTCGAGGATGGTCAATGTGGTGAGTTTTGGTCCATGTGCATTTTTTGGCCAAGCTTTTCTTGACTTCGGGAGCTTTTGCAGGGTCTTCTCATGATGAACCGAGATCTTGATGCAAGCAGAAAAGAGGCTCGTATGGCTCCATTCGGAGATGCGACGTTTGATAAAGAGATCGCCCGTCTGAGAGACGAATTAGAGAGTTCTCGTTGTTATGAGAGAGTGTCGATTGCGACGGAGGTTCTTCGTGCCTATAGGCGAAGAAAGAGAGAGGTGGCTGAAGTCATGAAGGACAGTCGTGACAGGTTCTCATGCGAGTTCGGGGAACTTACGAGGGATTATAAGGATCTCGAGGATTATCGCGAGTGTCGTGGCACCGTGGGCAGATTTATCCTTAGGCAGGACCCTAACTATTCATTTGATGTCGATTATGTGAGGCAAACTGGGCGTATGAACTAATAATAAATGGACTTACCGATTCCTCAAATCGAGGATAAGATTTGGGAGCAGTGAACCTGATTCCTGTTTCTTCTGATACGGTGGAAGCCGAGATGGGAGCCGCCAATGACACGGGCGAAGTGAATCAGCCGACGGCTCCCCTGGGTGTCAACGACTACTCGCTCGGGAGTTCGATGACTGGGTACGTTGGTCTCGATGATTGATCACTAGGTTTGCCATGACTTATTTGGGAATGTGTTCCCTTGTCTTGTATGTTTCTGTTATTCATTCATCTCCGGCCAAGTGTGTCGTGTATCATGTAGTGGGACTGGCCATGTGTGGCTTTGAATCCCTGCAGTCTATAGAATTTTGTGTGAATCGGGTTTGTTATAAAAAGGGTTTCAAGAATGTTTGGATTTTGTTAAGTCTAGGGGAAAATTCGAGTTGTCATCTCTCCTTTTATCCATCTTTGTGGATCGTCATATTCGTTTCTCGTCCGAGATGTTCGAAGAGTTCTCAAAGTTTCGAGAGCGTTTAGATGCGGATGAAAAGACATGCTTTCAGTATCTCGTATCTTTTTTGATATCACTCCTTGAGACGTTAGCGACCAGTGTGTTGGGTTTAGGATAAGACTTAGGTTTACTTTCAGTTTGAGGCTTTGCGATGACTTATTGGCTTTCATTTTGCCTGTTGTGATTTTAATCTGACTCTGTTTCGATTTAAAGTCCGCAATAGGTTCTAGGCTTATACGACTTGTCTGATCATAGTCAAGCATCTCTCCGGAGACAATTTTAAGTCATCCGGAAGTGCTGGCCAAAATTTTGGATTTCTTTTATAGCGCGCTATTTATCCTAGTTAGATGTGAGAGGATCTATCCAATGTTGCAGCCACGTCGAATCAATTCCAACATTAGAGGTACCATATGTATACTACCCTAGATTAGAAACCATAACCATATAGCCAACAAGTTAGTCAATACTGATAAACCCCTCTACTAACCTTGTTTCCTACATATAAAAGGTGTAGAATTTACCTTCGGAGTATCGATCAAATGACACATGGACTCTTACTCAAGCAAGCATCCTAATCACACATGGATTCTTCTCTGGTCCTTTTCTTCCCTCTTTCTCTCTTCTTTTAATCTTTTCTTCTTCTTCTTTTTATAAATTCCAATCAATCAGTGACGCTGATGCAATTCGTCTTGTTCATCTTATTATTCTTTCTTTTGACAAAGTGTAGGCGAATAATGGGATCATAGGAAAATTTCTTACCCCTCATTTCCAACAATGTGTGATTATTCCTTTTCAATTTAGAATAATGGGGTCATAGGAAAATTTCTTAGCCCTCTTCATCTTCCAGGAAATCATCTCAATCTTTTCTTTTCTAGATGCCGAAAAGAGAGAAAGAAGTGAACCATAAACACATAGACTTACATTCCAGACTTGTAGGAGGAATCCAATCCAGTGTATATGATGCTACCTTGATCAGCCACAAAACCAAGGATTTGAAGATCATGTGTGAACCACCTATGCCATTGCATATCGTGTGGTTCAAAGGCCAAAACGTGGGGTTTATTGGCTTATTCCATGACATATTGGATAAAGAGAAGCTGAGAGATCTTGATGCAGCCTTGGAATTACTTGAATCAACCAAAACAACAAGGTAGTTCGACCCTTAGGAGATGGACGAGTGGGGGAGAATGGAATGGTCGACAATGGAGCTAAAGAAGTATCTAATGGACCGGATTTGTACTTCGACCAAGAAGAAGATTTAGATCGATTACGTGAGTCTAAGGAACAAGTGGAATGGGCAAGAAGCTATTTGGGTCGTGCATAGGTTGGAGAATGTTGAACAAGGGCCTTCCAAGTCCAAGAAATGGAAAGATAAACCAGCTTGGTTTAGGTGTATTTCTATGTTCTTATAAACCCATTAGAGTTAGGTTTTCCTTTTCTAGACTAGGGTTAGGGTTTTCTTAAAGTGGTGATCGCTCGATGCTCATGATGGTTTGTCGATCAACTTTTATCAAGTGTCGGTCGATGCTCGGTGAAGATTGTCTTCCTCAGGTCATTTTTGACCTGAAATAAAATAAACACGAAAAAATCAGTAAAAACAAAAAAAAAACTAATATATAGTCTATAGGGTAACGTTTTGAATGTTTTTAGCTAGTCAGAGGTAATGGAATACTTGTTGGAAAGCAAGTATCCACATCTTCTTTGCTCATCTCGAACAAAGTGCCTACTAATCTTTTAATGGCTTCTTCTTCTTTGGTTATATGCTCTTGATGTCTTTGAATAATCTCACTTGTGTAATCCACTTTCAGCTATAGCTCTTCCATACATTTGCTGATCCATCCAATGTTGTTGTTGAGAGGGAAATATATTGCATCAATCTTACTGTAGAACTCATCAAACATCCTCTCATGAGCTGTATAAATGTCAGCTGTCATCTCCACAAATTGTTCTTTCATGTAAACCTCAGATCATGGTCAATAAGAAATTGTAGGAAGAATTCCAGACATCTTAAAATATTCATAATACACTGGTAGACATAAGTAACAACTTCCCCTACTATATGGCATCTCAAGTATTGCTTCCATGTCCTCTTTTGAAACAGTGATGATCCTTCAATCCTTAGCATGTACATTGCCATCTTCATCTCTGTAAGCTCCATGTTCATCTGGTGCTAATATACTTAGTGATCTCTTAAGTTGAATGGTGGTCTCAACCGAAAAAGTTTCTCAGATTTCTGGAGTTGCAGTGCTGTCGATCAATGCTGGTGGCAAAGTGTCGATCGACACCTCGCCGCCATCTTTGTATTTTGTGCCAGAATCAGAATAACAACTGCCAGAAACCCTGGATCATCTCCTATCTCAATATATGGCGTGTTTTCCTTGACCACTTGAACGTGGTCTTCATGTCAAAAACAGCTCCTACAGTAGCCATGAAGGCTCTCGCAAGGAACAGAGAAGAGTTCTAGTTTGTCTGAATATCCAGTACCTAAAAATCTACTGAAACTAGGGCATTTCCGATTTGTACCTGAAGGTTTCTGACAATCCCTCTTGAATTCACCTTAGAGGAATTCACAAAGGTGAATGAATCACTAGATTATTATATCTTTAGATTCAGCTGCTCAGCCATTGTTAGGGTATTTCACCCTGGGCATAATACTTACTGAAGAACCAGTATCATAGAGTGCATTAGGGTAGTTATGGCCTCCAATCGTGTAAGGAACCACTAACTTCTTAGGATCACTCTTCTTCTTCAATGTAATCCTCTACTTCATCTTTTCTTTTATCTGATGAAACAAACGCTCAATGTTCCCTTGTGTCTCTCTTTTTCTCCAAAAAATATCCATAGCCAGTGGGCACAATAAACTTCATCGAATGCCATTAGGGTAGCTATGGCCTCCAATCGTGCAAGGCACCACAAACTTCCCAGAATCACTCTTCTTCTTCAATGTAATCCTCTACTTCATCTTCATATTTTCCTAACCAAACTTGTTTTCTTCTTTCTCTTAGAAACTTGTTCCTCAGTGGCCTGCTCAATGATCATAGGCTTTGGTGCATCTTCTTGTTGCTGACTGGTGTTCACTTGGTTTTATTTATGTTTGAGACAACTGTCAAGAAGCATTCAATCGGTGGGTGTAGATCTACAAAAACATGGGGTGTCGATCGGCGCTTGCCATTTTACAAGATCCTATGGACTCAGCATCTTGTATCGATAGGTTATCAGCCTCTGGTGTCGATCGACACCAGTGCGAACTGCAGAAGGACATATAATTTTCGACTTTAAAGTCTCCTTCCTAGAGGTTCTTTTCCTTCACCACTTGCAAGAAATCATCATCTATGATGGCACTTTTATGTTTTTTTCTGTTCAGGTTCTCCTTTATTTTTGATCAATGCTTCATGTCTTCCCACAATTTCACTGGTCTGAATCACTTGAGTCTCCAACTTCTTCACATGGGTGCTGAGATCTTCGAACTTGTCATTCAGGTTGGCATATACATCATCTATCGTCCCATTAAAATCAGCGCTAAACTTCTGCTGACCCTCAATAATCTGATCAATGCTACTCTCTATCATGATGATGTTGTTGTTGCTGTAAGGTCTCTGGAACTGTGAATTCTGGTTGTAATTTCCCCTCTTACCAGTGCCATACGAGTTTATGTTTCCACCCTAATTTCCATACTTCTGAAAACCAGTAGCACTTATGTAGTCCATATCCTTTGCGTCTCCCTTATCACTGACGGTATCAATAGCGTCAACATCTTCTGAAAACTCATATGCTTCCTAAGAAGCTTGTGAACATCGTCCAGCTTGGCTCTAACTTCATCCATCTGCTCATTGCCAAGGCTAGAAGCCGACTTCTTCCTCTCCAAATCAGTGTTCTTTGTGCTATTGCTATATGCCAATTTCTCAGTAATCTCACAGCCTCTTCTGGATTCCTAATATTGAAATGTCCTTCACTAGTAGTGCTTAGAGCCATATGGTAAACCAAAGCGATACCTCTGAAGAAGGTACTAAGCAGTTGTACCTCGTTGAATTCATGGTGTGGACAGTCTCTCTGATATCACTTGAATCTGATCCAAGATCTTATGAAAGATTATACTTGCTCATATGTTAATGTAGCAATTATGTTCCTCAAGTTTTCAGATCGCACATCATCAAAGAAATTACGCAAGAATGCGTTTTTATGTCATTGCAGGTTGTAGGAGATCTTGGTTCTAATTGCTTAAGCCAATATGAAGTATTTTCAGCAAGTGAGCACTTGAAAAGCTTACAAAGAAGGTAGTCCCCAAGGACTTCATTGGCCTTGACAGCATAAACTATATTCTCAAACCTCTCAAGATGGCCCATCGAATGCTTATGTGGGTGACCATGGTAAGGTGTCTGTCCCACAAGTCTAATGTATGCAGGCTTCAGTACGAGGCTATGTCTAAATTGTCCACGGGAAGTGTTGATAAATGGTTGAGATCGTCCGTCGATTGATGCTGCTTAGTCTGCTCCATTCGCGTGCTGTCTCTAAATCATCTGATTAGTAAAGTCCATTTTCTGTTTCATCTCTTCCATGCAAATAGTTACCCAGCCAATGCTATTTTTGAACGGGTAATAGACATCATCGAGCCTCTTGTAATATTCATCCATCAACATCTCATGGGCTCTGTAGATTCCTTGTACCATGTTGTCAACCTCTGCTATGCTTTATGTTTCTATCTTCGGGATGGTCCTATCAAAGTTCTCTGCATACTCTTGAAAACAAAAACGAGTGTGTCCAATGATGGCTGCTCTCTGAAGAATATCTTTGATATCTTCCTTTGACACATTGGTGATTCGGCCATATATTGGTCGTGCATTGCCATATTTGTCTCTGTAAATACCATACTCATCTCTTTTCTCCCAACGATACCTTCTTCTAATGTTTTCCATATAGGCGATATATCCTTCTTGAAAAGGAGTATAGATCGATGGTGTAGGTTCACCGTTGATCGATGTCGCGTTCCATGTTTCATCAGATCCTCTGGTAACCCTAGATTCCTCTAATGCAAGACCACATTACTCAACTGCCTCTTCTTCTAACTAATCCACATCATATTCTCTTTGAGGATGAAAGCTGATATGGTCTGATATTTACCACTTTAAAGACATGGTATCAGCCCTATTAAGAGCCTATTATATGTTTCTAGAGCTGTATTAGAGTGTTTTCAGGTTTAGGTACGTTCTGGAAAACTTTGGTGATTCTGGATCTGTTTGTGATGTAGAACTTCGCAGATGCGTCAGACATTTATCCATAGATGGAGATCTTTCCAGGGTACGATAGAGAAGATATGTTGACACAGGATATAGATTTTGGTTAGCTTTCAAATGCCACCAGTTTGAGTTCCATCTAACTGTTAGATCTAAAGTTATTCCCAATTTACGGGAGAGTGGCATGTCTGCCTTGCGAGAGGAAGCTATCAAGAAGATGAATGAGTGTCGATCGGCAGCACAGCCTTGGTGTTGATCGACGGTGACCTCAGAAGACAGGAACGACTTATATTATGGCCGACTTAAGCCCAGAAGCCATCACTAATTACCAGAATACCCTTGGATGACTTAAAACCCTATTTATGTGTTTCTATGCCATTGTTTAGGCACCAAGCTTTCTTTTATTCATTGTTCTAGGGTTAGGAAAGAAGGGAGGAACTCCTTCAAAGTTATCCTGGAAATCCTTTGGTTTTATATTATATCTATTCTATTCATCTATGATTTCTGTGACAAATATCATGTCTGAGTAGATCCCTTGTTAGGTTTAGGGTTTATTAATGGCATTGATGGATTAGCCACACAATAGAATGCTAGGGTGATTATTAGATCTATCAATAGAATTGTGTTTATTTCTTGTGTTATATAGTAGCTAACTAGAACATTGATCATAGGATAGCTAGGTGCAAGTGAGAGTATGGTCTACTACCAAATTAATCCTATTGAACTACGTTGCTAGAAACAAACGAGAGTTGATTTAGTTAATTTAGTGAACTTATCGAATTAGGTCATAAAGCTTGACTCAATAGACCATCGATTGACGCATCATCATTGCCATCGATCGATGGTCATTATGTGTCGACAAGCGAGAGCTGAGACATCGGACTTAGTCAATAGATTAGACTTGCAACGAGAGCTGGTCATCTTTTACATTTGATATCGGGGAAATTTGCCAAAAATGACTCAAAACTTGATTTGAAATGCAAAAGTAAACCCAAACTTGAATCAAATGCAAAAGTAACCTAAAAGGCTATTGAAATTACAACCAGCCCCTTGTGAACAAAAAAAAACCAATTTTTTTCTGTTTCTAACCCCCGCAAGTCTTCTGTCTAGACGACTTACTGGTAAGTCGTCTAGTATAGTACTTCTTAAAAATAATTTAAAATTTTTGTAAAAAATATTTTGATAAGTGAAAATTGAAATCATGTAATTAATGTATGTTTAAGAGATATAAATTAAGATATAACAAAAGTTAATTGTTTTCAACATAGATGAGTGAAAGTAGTGAGTCATGATATTCTTTGGTTTAGGTTTTGCCAACATATGTTGTAGTATTGTATGTGTTCTTAGGGTTAGATTTTGGAAAGCATAAATGTTTTTTTGAAAAATTTAAAATTGACCTAAGTGTGTTTATTTCTGTGTATAGTAAACACTATTTAAGTATAATTTGATTTTATAACGTGGTTAGTTAGTTAATTTAGTCAATTTAGTTTAGGGGTTAAATTTAGGGTCTGGGCCGACTTACTAGTAAGTCGTCTGGTGAATATATTTACGGTAGACGACTTACTAGTAAGTCGTCTGATGCACGTTCAAACCGGACCGAACCTTTAATTTTACCATTTTACCAATGTACTTTTAAACCTAACCGGATTATTTACCGGGCATATATAAGAATTTTTTTTGTTTACTTTTTCGCGAAATTCAGAAACCCTAACGCCATTTCTCTCAAAGAGGCGATTTCGAAGGCGATTTCCGACGATTCTCTCTAATCCATCATTCTCACCACCGTTCTCACCGCCGTTATCACCGTCGTTCTCACCACCTTTCTCACTGCCGCTTCCTCTATTTCAGATCCGAGAGGAAACCCTAGCGCCGTTTGTCTGTAAACCCTAGCGGCGTTTCTGTCAGAGGCGTGTCTGTAAACCCTAGCGAGGTAAGTTAAAACGTTGTCTCTTAAGTCCACCGTTCTCACCATCTTTCTCACCACCTTTCTCACCGCATTTTTTTTTGGTTGTCTATTTTGGCTGATTTATAACCGCTGTGTCGAAGGCGACTATGGCTTCTCCGAAATTTCAGGTCTTCTCTAAAAATGTCTACTGGAAGTCTTGGAAGACTTATAATTAAGTCCTCTAGAAAGTCTTCCAGACGACTTAATTACAAGTCTTTCAGCTGGAAGACTTTCCAGACGACTTAATTATAAGTCGTCTGGAAAGTCTTCCAGACTTATAATTAAAATGTTATACTGGATGGTTGTGTGTTTGAGATGGTTGTTTTTCATTGTTTTGCAGACAAAAAAATGGATATTCCAAAACTCCCCCGTAGGTTACATACATTAGGGGAAGAGCCCCCCGCAATGAAAGCTATTTCGTATCATACGGATTGTACAAAGTTGCATACTGCTTTAAAGAAAGCTCTTTATGGTGACGAATATGAAGAGCCAAAGGAGTCAAAGTTGGGATTTTTCATTAAGTTTAAAGAGCTGAGATTTGCTTGGGCTTCAAGGCTGGTTCACTACATGCTCGGTTTCCAGCTGGACATAAAGAAGAAGTATGAGCTGTGGAGTCTCGTTGGTCCAGAACCTGTGAGGTTTTCACTGTTAGAGTTTGAAAACCTCACTGGTCTAAACTGCGAGTACATCGAGGACCTTGAGAGACCGAAGTGTGTTGTTACAAAGGAGATGGCTTCTTTCTGGGGGATGTTGGGAGTTCATGTCGAAGCTGGGCCATCTACTGAGCAGATAATAGCAGCACTTGAGAGATGCGAAGGGTGGTCTCGGGAGGATCGCAAGCGGCTCGGGTACCTTGCCATCTTCACTGGATACATTGAAGGGAGAAAGTATTCAACCGCCACAAGGGTTAGTCTGGCAAGGCTAGTGATGGATTTAGAACGGTTTGAGAATTATCCATGGGGGAGAGTCGCGTTTAAGGTGTTGATGGACTCTGTGAAGGGCAAAGATATTTCGGGCTGTTACACTGTTGATGGGTTTATACAAGCTCTCCAGGTCTGGGTGTACACAGCTCTGCCGGAATTGGGTGCTAATTATGGTAATCCCATACCAAACATACCGTCTCCACCGGTACTGGCTTACATGGGTGGCAAAGGACGCAAATGCTTTAAAGATGCTATCTGCAGACAGGTATTTACTTCAATCCTTTACTACCATAATTAAGTCGTCTGGAAAGTCATCTGGAAAGTCTTCCAGTAGGAAGACTTTCCAGACGACTTAATTATAAGTCATCTGGAAAGAATTCCATCTTTCTTAATCCGTCAAATATCTAAGTTCATATCTTATATTTACTGCAGACTACGGTGATGAACTTTGTTGAGAAGGACTATGGTGAAATGTTTCCAAAATGGGACTCTGATGCTGAGGACCTTGCCGCGGAGAACATAATTAAAGTTATGTTTAATCAGAGACCGTGGAAGTCGAGCATGGATTGTTGGGAAGTCACCGGTACTTGGGTCAATACAAAGTCGGTGGTTGTGAGTCTATCGAAGAAAGCGATAGTTTTGGTGAAGAAAGAGAGTCCAAGAACTCTGAAGAAAGCTCGTAAAGAGGCTAAAACGGGGGCTAGTGAAGGGGCACCTGCAGAGGAGAGTGCATGGAAGTTTGCAGAGGCTAGTGAAGAGGTTCGTATAGAGGCTCTCAGAGGTTACTACGACTGTGCTTGTGATGACCAAAGAGGACCTTGAAAGAAATTTCAAGGAAATATTTAATGCCATGAGGAAAGGGTTTGGGGCGTGCCTTAAGGAGATCAAGCATCTTTCGGAAAGGGTGGAAGCAGTGGAGAAGAAGGTTGGTATCACCAAACAAAGGAAAGAGACATCCTCTCAACACACTACCTCTCAACCTAAAGAGACATCCTCGCACGGACCCGGGGTTTGTAAAGAAGCCTCTCCCGGGGTTAGTGAAAGTGTTAATGGGGAGAAGGATAAAACACCTCTGGATGAGAGTGTTAAAGGGAAAAGGATAAAAGACCTCTGGATGAGAGTGTTAACGCTGAAGATGAGTCCGCATCTGGGAGCCTTGTTCTATTGGCCAAAAACAAGTTCCACTCCAGCAGAGAAACAACAGCAGGATGCTAGATATGAGGAAAAGAGGGAAGCTGCTTTGGCACTTGTCCGTGTAAAGACTGAGCGAAAAAGGAAACTTGCTGCCTCACAGCAATCTCCTTATACTGCAAACAGCACGGCCAAATTGATCATTCCAAACAAGAAAAAGCTTTCTAGAGGCTATAATCCCTTTGCACCAATTGACAAGAAAAAGTTGAAGGAGCTCGCCGATTGGTTGAAAACTGATCCGTAAGTGATTGCTTTTCGCATAATAGCTTTAGTCTACAAAAACTAATTGCTTTTCAACATTTTGTGTTTGCAGTCATTATAAAACACCTCTCGACAAGAAACCACGTACAAGTCCAACTTGGTGGTATCACGTCCTCCGGACCTCCGTATCTTGGCTGGAGGATTGTGTAAGTCGTCTGACAAAACTGATTACTAGATGACTTACTGATATCTTCATAGACGACTTACCATAAGTCGTCTGGTAAGTCTTCTACGAAGAAGACTTTCTAGACGACTTACTGGTAAGTCGTCTACGAAGTCTTCTTCGTAGAAGACTTACCAGACGACTTATGGTAAGTCGTCTGATATCTTCTGACTTGTATTATTTTATCTTCTGACTTGTATTATTTTATATGCAGCATATGGATGCTTGGATTAATGTTTTGAGGAAGAGGTACCAGGAGACGCCACAACATTTCAGGAGCGAGAGAATGTGCTTCCTTGATCATCTCTTTTCTCAACAATGGAGATTCAACTACAAGGATTTTAAGGACACGAAGCCCTGATGCCTACGGTTTAGGAAGAAGACTCCCTGGTGGGGCGTGGAATTATTATTCAGGCCATTACCATCATTTTGCCAGACGGACAAGATTTGGGGGACGGATATTGATGATATCTATGCGCCAGTGAACCACAACGACACTCATTGGATTGCTATGTGGATATCGATCCCTAAGAGACACATAGTCGTCTGGGACAGCATTCGTTCATGTATCTCCCCTGCAGAACTGGATGTGATAATGGAGCCTTTTCTCCACATGCTCCCTTATCTGTTTTTTGAGTGCGCTACCATTGAACAACGTGACCAGTTAACACTGGAGCCATTCACATATGAGAGACCAACTGATATCCCTCAGGCCAGAGCTGGTGATTGTGGCGTGTACACTCTGAGGTACATTGAATGTCATGCTCTTGGGATGCCATTTAACCAAAAATACTTTGCTAAGCCCAACGCGAAGTCTATGAGGATAAGATGGCGGTGGATATATTTAAAGAGCTTCCTGACCAGCATGAGAAAGAAAACAAGGACATTGCTGTAAACATTGGAACATATGATGTATGATAGATTAGGATTTGTGTGTACTTGAACTTGATTTGTATTAGGATTTGTACTTGAACTTGTAATTTATGATAGATTAGGATTTGTACTTGAACTTGAACTTGATTTGTATTTTTAATGTAGTTAGACGACTTAACATTATATTGGACGACCTAACAGAATATTGGACGACCTAACAGAATACATAGACTAAACACAAATTCTTAATACATAGACAATTAGACGACTTAACAGAATATTGGACGACCTAACAGAATACATAGACTAAACACAAATTCTTAATACATAGACAAACTTTAAGGTCTTCTGGAACTAAACACTAGACGACTAACTTTAAGGTCTTCTGGACGACTTACTTGAAGGTCTTCTGGAGGACTAAACTCTGGACGACTTACTTGAAGGTCTTGTGGAAGAATAAACACTAGACGACTAACTTTAAGGTCTTCTGGACGACTTACTTGAAGGTCTTCTGGAGGACTAAACTCTGGACGACTTACTTGAAGGTCTTGTGGAAGAATAAACACTAGACGACTAACTTTAAGGTCTCTGGACGACTTACTTGAAGGTCTTCTGGAGGAATAAACTCTGGACGACTTACTTGAAGGTCTTCTGGATGACCTTCAAGTTAGTCGTCTAGTGTTTCCTTACATTGTGGTTTCGTATGACCAGTTTCCTTGCACTTTGAGCATCTATAAACCCTGTGTTGTTTCCTGGGTTTGCGTCCTCTCATCCTGGATAGCTCCAACCAAGATTGCCATCTTGATTTCTTCTGTCTTCCCGGACCACGTTTTACCTCCGGAGGAAAGCATGTGCGTTCCTCAACTTGTTGTCCAACACAAGGATATATATTCTCCGAGTATCCTGCAAACAAATAATCCTTTGAGTACACTGGACTTACAAGTGTGGAGATATGCAAACCAGCATGTGTTCCAGCAGCTATAGCATGAGAGCAAGGTATTTTCTCCACTGCATAAACACCACAATCACACTTTCCATGTTCCAAATCAACCACACAGTCCATTTTGCCACCTTTCACAAAGAATCGCCATCCATCAATTGGTTGGACCCTCATCGTATCCGCTATCTCCGATCGAACAACAAGCAAGTATTCAACACCACGACTATGGTGACTTGGGAGACTCAAAGCATCATCTCTCCTTTTCCAAAACCACTTTCCTAGCTTCTCCCTTATGTACTCCAATAGGAACTGAATCGGAAATCCTCTAGCTCGCTTCAGTGCGGAATTAATAGATTCTGCGATGTTGCTTGTTTTTATGTTGTACCTGTCCCCCTGACAATAAACCCTTGACCATAGGCTGACATCGGCATTCTCCAAATACGTTGCAAGATCCGGGTTTGCACTCCGTATCTCAGCCATGTACCGGTCAAAATCTGAAACCGTATGGGCATAAGCAGCACCTTTCACCAAGTACAAGAGATGTTTCCCTTTATACTTTTTGACAATGTTATCTTGAAGGTGATAATAACATATTCCTCGGGTTGCCCAGGGAAACACCTTATCACACGCACTTTTAATGGCTGCATGCCGGTCGGAGACTATCACCAGAGGCTGCTCATCAGATACACAACTAGCCAATTTTGTGAAAAACCATTCCCAAGAAGGGTCATCTTCAGCATCTACGATCCCAAAAGCCAATGGAAATATCTGAAAATTCCATCTTGTGCGGCTGCAACTAACATAGTACCTTCATACTTCCCACTTAGGTGAGTCCCATCCACCACAATGACCCTTCTCTGATACTTAAAACCTCTGATAGAAGCTCCAAAAGAGAGAAATAGATACTTAAATCTATTGATAGAATCAAGTTCTATAGCCGTGATAGAACCGGGATTTGCTAAGGAGATTTGCTCGAGATATGATGGCAGACGCGAATACCCATCTTCTGCTGATCCTCTCACCAATGTTTGTGCATATAACAGTGCTCTGTATGAAGTGGTGTAATCAAGCGTCATGCCAAACATGTTCTTCATTGCATCAGTGATATGCTGCGGATTCAACCCATCAATGATTCCAACACGATCAATGAAAAGCCTACCAACATACTTCGGAGTACAGTGTCTCCGCTGAGCGATTCGGTCTCCCACTGAGCATGTATGTGTTTCCACATACTTTGTTACCCAAAACGTGTTTGTTCCATGTTTCACACTCGCTCTGATCTTCCATCCACAACCACTAACCCGACATGTTGCCACAAGGAGAGTTTTCGTTGACTTGTATATTCTGAAGGAGAACTTACGCCTAACTGCTGTCAACCGCAGCTCTGAAAGCAGTGCATCCTTGCTAACAAAACTCTGGTTGACGTAGATACTGTTACCATTCGATCTTTCTCCTTCAATAGCATATGTCTTTTTGAATTCTTCAAAACACATATCATCATCTTCTTCCAAATCCTCATCTTTAACCTTTCCATAAACACTGTAATCCTCACCATTCTCGTCCGCTTCAGCAACAATAGAGATATCAACATCCTTCACCCCATCATCCTCCTCCCCATCATGATTTTCATATTCAACCAAATCATCATCATCTTTAAAACATTCATCAGCTTCATCATCTTCATTGTCTTCTTCCCTATCCTCTGAAACCGTTTCCACCTTGCTACGGCTTGATACACAAAGCCGTACTCCATGCGTTTTGGTTATCTCGAGCAAGTTTCGAACTTGTCTATCACTTGTAACATGAATAGGAGGGGTGTCTGGAGCCTGCATCATTTCAGCTGGTAACAAGTAGGTTATCTCCACAGATTCTGTGCTCATGTCCAGGTTATAATCTTCTTGAACCATTGCAACAAGTTCAGCATGTGTCGAACCTTCACTCAACAAAAATAGTCTCGCTCCTTTGAAATTATCAACCACAAAATCCCAATAACAATCTTTCAAAAACCATTCTCCATACACTGCATGTAACTTACGCAACATCTGCAAAAATTCAAAATAAAACACATTAGTAAACATAGAGAAAATGAAAGTTTACTAAACATTGACGCAGACGACTGACGGTTAAATCGTCTGGAAGACATAGATGACTTACGAGTAAGTCGTCCAAACAGGTCATTTTTGCAATTGACTTTAAAATGAGATGACTTACTTATAAGTCGTCCAGATTTGTTTGTTAAGAAAAAAATTCTAGACGACTTACCAGTAAGTCGTCCAGGATAAACGGGTTAGTTTTGCATTTGACCGAGTTGTGTCAGATATTTGACTTTTCCTGGACGACTTACCAGTAAGTCGTCTCTGGGAAATCAAAAATTTCAATATTTTGTTAAGGCTAGATGACTTATATGTACGTCGTCTCAGGTTATTTTGCAATTCGAAAATAAAACTTAAATATTTAACTTTTCCCAGACGACTTAGTTGAAAGTCGTCTAGGTAGAGGACTTACTTGAAAGTCGTCCGAGATAAGCAAGGTTTGACCAGAATCTCGGAAAAAAATCTGGACGACTTCGCTTATCCTGGACGACTTTCAGGTAGGTCGTCTGACTAGACGACTTCCAAGTAAGTCGTCTGGGAAAAGTTAAATATTTAAGTTTTATTTTCCAATTGCAAAAGTAACCTGAGAAGACTTACATGTAAGTCGTCTAGCTTTAATAAAATATTTGAATTTTTGTTTTCCCAGAGACGACTTACTAGTAAGTCGTCTAGGAAAAGTCAAATATCTGACACAATTCGGTCAAATGCAAAACTAACCCGTTTATCCTAGACGACTTACTTGTAAGTCGTCTAGAGTATTCTCTAGATTTTTTTTAACAAACAAAGCTGGAAGACTTACAGTAAGTCGTCCGTTTGCTTAGAAGACTTACCCGTAAGTCTTCTACAGCCAGACGACTTACGGGTAAGTCTTCGACGCGAACAAATCTGAAAAAAATTCAATTTCATACCTTTAACTAGTGAGATGACTTCCTAAGCACACATAGTCTTCTCCAACCACCCAGAACCTCAAACGAAAGTAACCCACGAAGAATAGTATGCTTGAATGGCTCTACCAAACATAAAAATTTTAGAATCAAAAGCTTGAGTTTTTTGGATGAATATGGAGACAAAGTAAAGAGATGTTGTTTTTAGTTCATAACAATTAAGAAAGAGATAGTGTCAATCAATTTTAGGTGCATTAAGAGCTTCAAATTGGTTGTTCATGGTGGTTGGGGTATTGATGGCAATGACAATCTTGTAAATACTTGAAGATGATGAGGTTGAGAGAGTAAAAGAGCCATTTTCAAAAAAAACAAAAAAAATTAATGGCATTTTCGTAAATAATGTGAACATGTGGGGTGAATAAGACAAAAGAAAAGACAAAAAAGGAGAGGTTAGTTTTGTGTTTGACTTTGAGTTTTGAGTCAAATTTGCAAATAACCCTTTGATATCGAGTTCTATGATTAATAGCCTTAGCTTATATCCTCTATAATTTACTTGCCTGAAATCCCTAGATATAGCTACTTATTACTATTGTTTACTTACCAATCAATCAATTGTTTGCTATAGTTTATTTACTGCTTATTAATATATTTGCCTAGCTAATCGCAACTGTATTGAGTTAATTGTGTGCTCACGCTCCATGTGGATTTGATCCCTAAATACTACAATTTGACCTCTTTTGGCAAGAGTAGTTCATATGGTTAATTTGATCGAGTTTGCATTGAAATACAAAAAAACCCCTCTGTCGAATGTGGCGCCGTTGCCAGAGAGCAAGGATTCGCCATTGGACTCCATTTGTTTTATTTAGTCTATGTATTTTTTCTATATTAATTTACTTACATAAAACAAATCTTGTGTTTCAGGTACATAATATTAGTACCAAGAATCAAAGGAGAGAATTTTTGGGTTCTTCAAAAAAAGGAACATGCTGATTCGCGCACGATCCATAAGTATACGAGGCCAGTCAACACCCTCCCAGCAGAGATCGTAGCAAAGCGAAGCGAGCATCGATCGACACCAATACTTCACCGTCGATCGATACTACAATCATGACATTGATCGACTCTCACACTTCGCCGTCGATCGATACTACAATCATGACATTGATCGACTCTCACACTTCGCCGTCGATCGATACTACTTGAAGGAAGACAGAGAAAAGTGATCATACTTGAAGCTGATGAGAATGGTATCTTACGAAACGAAGAAGGCCGCCCTCGCATGAGTACGGGACAATTGATTAATGCACATGTGCGGTGATCCCTGATGTCATTTCTGTTGCTGAGATAAATGACTTCACGCTAACACGTGAATGGTATAATTGGGCAGCTCATAACTCTTTTCAGGGTTTGCCACATGAAGATCCGAAGGAATACATCGAAGAACTTGTGGATCTAGTCTCAAGGAGCGAGCAGAATGAATTTTCTGAGTACCACATGCTCTGCAAGATCTTCCCCTATTTTATCTCTGGGAATGCAATTAGCTGGTTTAGTCGACTGGAACCACGATCTCTGACTCTCTGGGATGATATTGAAAGAGCATTTCTTTATGAATTTATCGATGAAGCTGCAGCATCTCGAGAAAAAGAGATCAACGATAAGTGAGACAAGATACTTGAAATTTGGAAAATAAAGAAAGAAGACGAGGTTCCACAACAGCTTCTCCAGTACGTAGCAATGAGCATTAAGTATCGTGAAGTAGAAGAATCTGATATTATCAATCTGACCTTGGCATCGAACGACACTAGGATCTCAACGTCGATCAACCCTCTGACCTCTGAATCGATCGACACTAAACCCAGTTATCTATCAACACCACTCGACATCCATGAAAGATCAAATTATCTTTTCGACATTGCAGACTTGACCCTAGAGTGCACCAATGTATTAAGTTTTTATCATGCTAAAAAGCACCATCAGAGATCTCTTGGAGCCAAAGGATAAAGAACAATTTGGGGATTCGGATTCGAGTAGGAAAGCCACTATGGATTTAGAAGAATGGTTTGAAGATATGCATCAGAACTAGGAGCAGAAGCTTGATTACGATCAACACACTTTGAGAATAGATCTGGAAACTTCACAAAAAACTCGCATCAATCTGCACCCACCCGACTCCATCGATCGGCACTACGCAGCTGATATCGATCAACACCTATCATTGGACAAACCAGGTAACACAGTTGAACTGGAACCAGTTGAGGAGAGAATGCACAAGTCTGATACCTGACACCTTGCTGTCCCTGAACATCTATGACCACCTATCTGCATAGAAGAAGCTGCTGGTTTTCAAAAAAGAGCTAAGATGGTACATGACCTTGTGACATTTGTGGTTCCCAGTGCTGTTTTTGAGGTTGAATTTCCTATTCCACAAAATGGAAGTGTGCATATGGATCCCTACATTAAACTATTTGATGATCTTCAACATACAATTGTTTCTCGAAGAGTATTGAAGTATGAAGGTGACGTTGACCAAGGACCGTCGATCGCAGCATCGATCGACGCCATCATTGGTGAATCGATCGACGCCACTAATGGAACATTGATTGACATCAACACTAAAGGGTTGATCGACACTCATCACGGATCAGAGCATAATGAGTTTGAAGTGTTTTGTAATCTTTTTGATGGAGGCACCACGAGATCAGACAAGTCTGGGGGAAGAAGAAGAGGAATTGGAAGAAGGGGAAAAGGACCAAGAAAGGTCCTTAGTTATCATTGATTTCCCACTTCTTAAATGGTGTCAGGAAGTACAGAGTGGCAGCAGATGGTTCTTGCAGCTATTTGCAAAGCTTTGAACACTCCTTATTGTTGAGATGATAGACAAAGGATAAGTGTCTATGGAAGCTTTCAGAAAAAGGGTGATGAAGCTGAAGACATTGGACATTGGGAATTGTTTTGGAGCAAGTCCGCAATCTCATCAGAATCAGAACTCCAAATCGTCAAACTAAAGACTATAAACAAGCATTGAGTGGGAGGCAACCCACTGTTTAGTAACTTTTCAATTAGTTTTTAATTATATTAGTCTAATTTTGGATTTTATTTTACAGAGAATGATTAGAATAGCATAGAAAAGTTGAAATATTACTAGAATATCATACATTTTCTAAAAATTACTAGAATGTTTTTGACACTAGTAAATTACAATAAACACACTTCCTTAGTTTGCATATATTTTTAATTAAGAATGCCATGTCAGCAAACCGTATTCCACGTCACCTTAACTATATTCCACCTCACCTTATACGTATTTCATGTCATTAATTTTTTTACACTTACCAATACATTCATTAATTTGTTCAAAACAAAAAAAAAAAACCCAACTCCCCACTCCCTCTTCCGAAGTCGAATTCTTCAAACCCTAGAGAGAGTTTTTCATTGTGTCGCCGTTCTCTTCGCCGTGAACTCATCTTCTCCAGTCTAGCATTTTCTCTGAAAATGGTCGAGAAGAAATGCCGTCATTGTCTTTTCGGAAATCGTCTACTACTGTAAGTTTTGACTGAGTTTGATCTATACTGTGATTGAGTTTTATATATGTTGCAACTGAGTTTGGTTTAAGTTGTGAATTCGCAGTGTGATTTTAGTTGTGGCTGAGTTTGACATATATCGTGGATGAGTTAGATATATATTGTGGCGGAGTGGTTTAAATTGTGGTTGAGTTTGATTTATCTTGTGGCTGATTTGGTATATATATCGGCTGAGTTATCTATCTTGTTTTAGCTGAGTATTTGATTATGGTTGTGGCTCATTTATTTTTCCGTTTTAGGTTTAGTTAGTTGTATATTCGGCTGAATTATATATGTTTTCTTATGATCAGATGGATGTTTCTGAAGATCAAACACGAGATTACCCTCCAATACTGAATCCTGAAGGGGCTTCTAATCTTGAAAACAAAGAGATCAATCACAATTTCTATATGGGAGACTTCCCTATGATTAGAGAAGCATTAGGTAAAGATGTGTGGGATGAGGTGAAGAAGTTTCTGGTTGGAATCATTGCTAAGCTACCTGATAGCCCAAGTGTGTGGTCTGTAAGACTGTACATTATCTACTTTGTAGACAGCTGCGTGTTGCTAAGAAGGAGATTTGGAGTCTCGTTGTTGATGAACCCATCAGGTTTGGACTAAATGAATTTGGTGCGATAATTGGGTTAAACACTGACCCAATGCCAACGGAAAGTTTTGAACCTCCTGAACAATACAGAGCTTTTTGGGATGAGTTGAAGGTGCCGCATGGGATGGGAACCAAGTTAGTTGAATTGATGTCCGCTATAGAGTACTGTCGGCCATGGAGCTTTGAAAAGCGCAAATGGTTGGGGCTGTTAGTTCTTCAAACCATTGGTCTTTATGATCTGCATCATAATTCTAGGATACCCTTTGAAAGTGCAATAAAAGTATTCGACGATGAAGCTACGATGACATATCCATGGGGCCGTTCTGCATATGAAGTTCTTGTTAATTCAATTAAGATGTTGAGTCCACACGGAAGGTCATACACCCTCAACGGCCTGAAGGACGTTTTATTGGTTTGGGCATATGAATTTGTCATTTGCTTTGGAGAGTGTTTCGGGAAATTGATAAGTGATGACGAGATTCCTCTTTTACGATGGGGTGGAAGTCGTACTCGAGCAAGTTTTGATACTGACTTCTCTCGTGAGATCGAAGAGCATGGAAAGGTAAGGTTTCATACTGAGTTTTTATCTATTTCTTGGCCGAGTTCTGAGTATATGATGGCTGAGTTATTTAAGTAGCTAGTTTTTTTACATTTGGCTGAGTTATGAGATTTACTAAACTAGGTTTTAGATAGAAACGTTTCGTATTATCTGTATTACGGCTGAGTTATCTAGCTTTTTTATTTATCTAGGGACTGATTTGTGATATACTTTGTAGGTTCGCGTGAGGAATATGGTTATGAAGGAGTCTTTAGAAGAGTTGTTTCCCGAATGGCCGGATGAAGGAGATGACCCACAACTTGTGAACTTGATAAAAGACCTACATGCTGGTCGCTTTGTTAAAGGTTTTTGGAATGTACAGAGCAATGAGAAGAAGAAAATAACGAAGGCTGGAGTTTCCGCTTAGGATGAGCCACCAACAAAGAAGCAGAAGAAAGGTAAGAAAAAGGAAGCTGTTATGTAGAGAAGAATATGAAGAAGGAGAAGGCAGAGAGAGAGGGTCCTACCGAGGAGGAAGGTAGGGAAGATAACAAGGCGGCTCTGCATGACATATTGTCTTTTCTGGATAATATTTCAAGAAAAGTTGACAAGTATGAGGATAAATTCAATATGGTTGAGTCGCGGTTAACTACACACGATTCCACCTTGGGAGAGTTAACACGAAACATCGGTAAAGTAGTCAAAAATACAGTCGATGAGGTTCTGAAAGTTTCTACGAAAGGGGGACCCGTCGAAAACCATGATGACCTCCGAGAATTTGAACCCCCTCTGTTTCCAGTATCCGCACCGGAGCAGACTCTTCAGAAAAATTCTGTTAACAGTCCACCCCCAGCTAAGACCCATGTTGCTAGTTCAGCGGCAACTAAGAGCATGAGCATTGGTGAACACCCCGTTGGGGTTCATAAGGATTTTTTATTAATTTTTGTGGGGTCATGAATAGTTATGAACCTGGATTAGATGTTTTCTGCATTGGTGAACCTGAAGTAGGAGTTCATAGGAATAAAATAATAATATATATTTTTTTAAAAATTTCAAATAATTCTAATTATTCATAAAACATAATAAAATTTTTGAAAATTTCTTATTCAATACATTAATAGTCATTACATAAAATAAATAGAGAAATTGAATAACATCGAAAGCTTATTCATCTTCATCACCAAACATTTGCCAAATATTTTCTATTAAATCAGCTTTCAAACGATCATGTTTCTCTCTATCTCGAACTTCTCTGCAGGTGCCTAACATATCACCGACATGAATACTTTCTCGCTTTCTCACCCTCGAACTTCTGCTAGACTCTCCTGACTCAAACTCAGATGTATCAATTTGAGTGTATCCATGTCCTTCGTTCTGTACTATCATATTGTGCAATATGACACAAGTTCTCATTATCTTTCCTATCTTTTCCTTGTCCCATAGTAAACATGGGTTTTTAACAATTGCAAACCTCGATCGCAATACTCCAAAAGCCCGTTCGACATCTTTTCTGGCGGATTCTTGCTTTTCTGCAAATTTCTCGGCTCTAGGACCTTGAGGAAGTGGGATACATTGGATAAATGTTGACCAATTTGGATAAATTCCGTCAGTAAGATAGTAGGCCATACGATAAGTGTGGTTGTTGACCTTGAACTTAACTTTTGGTGCTCGGCCTTGTAAGATGTCATCAAAAACAGGTGACCGATCAAGAAAATTGATATCATTGAGGGTACCTGGTAATCCGAAAAATGCGTGCCATATCCAAAGATCTTGTGATGCCACAGCTTCTAAGACAATTGTCGGCTTGCCAGAACCACGTGTATACTGACCTTTCCAAGCCGTTGGGCAGTTTTTCCACTCCCAGTGCATACAATCGATGATGCCTACCATCCCTGGAAACCCGCGTACCTCTCCAACATCGAGTAATCGTTGAAGATCCTCAGCTGTAGGTCTTCGTAGATACTCATCTCCAAACAATTGTATTATTGCATTAGTGAAATTTTCCAAACATAAACGTGATGTGCTGTCACCAAGTCGGAGATATTCATCATACGTATCTCCCAATTGACCATATGCCAGCATACATATAGCTTCCGTACATTTTTGAAGTGCAGACAACCCGTACCTTCCGTGAGCATTTCTTCTTTGCTGAAAGTATGGAACTTCATTACTTATACGTTCCACAATGCCAAGGAACAAAGTCTTGTTCATTCGAAAACGCCTCCTAAACATTTCCGGTGGGTATGTAGGATTATCCTTGAAATAATCATTCCATAGTTGATTGTGTCCTTGTTCCCGATCTCTTTCGATATAAGCTCGTCTATTAGACTTGTTGGGCTGAGCCTCAATTATTGAGTCTATGTAATTATCAACAACTTGGTCCACCATTTCTTCTATAGCTTCATCAACTTCATCACTTGATGAGGAAGACATTGTTGTTTTTTTGTTCCTAACATGAGAAAAGGGGATTTGTCTATCAATATCTTTGATAATATAATTTTTTTCCCATTTCTCTATGAATATCTTTGATAATATAATTTTTTTTCCATTTCTCTATGAATATCTTTGATAATATAATTTTTTTTTCATTTCTGTATGAATATCTTTCATAATATATTTTTTTTTCATTTCTGTATGAATATCTTTCATAATATATTTTTTTTTCCATTTCTCTATGAATATAATTCATAATCTAATTTTTTTTTTCCATTTCCCTATCAATATATTTCATAATCTAAATTTTTTTTTCATTTGTCTATCAATATCCTTCACTTACCTTGTTTGGTGGAGCTTGTTGCTTGCTTGTATGTTGTTGTTTCTTGTTGTTTGTAGAAGTTTGTTGTTCTCGTTTGTTGGTCAGTAGATACTATGTGTGCTTTTGTTTTGAGACAAGAGAGAAGAGAGCAGTAATAAGAGAATGAAGTTGGAGAGAAGTGGTTAGAGATTGAAATGTGAGACTACATAAACCATACAAAGCAACATATATAGAGTTTGAAAAAAGTTTACACATTACATAGTACAATCCATGAATCAAAGATGAGACACATTACAAAGTACAATCCGTGACATCAAATAAAAGACACATTACATATTCAGTGTAGCAACAAGCAAAAGACTACACATTCCCGTGACATACATAAAAAGACAACAAGGCTTCACCTGCAACAACTGCTCACCTCCAACACCTTTACTCCAACCCGTGACCTGCAAAAGCAAAAGAAAATCATACTCTCAGTTTTAGTTTATAACCAAAGCAACCTAAACTCAAGGAAGCTAAACAAAGCACTAACCAACTCAAAGCATTTCGCCAATTAGTTTTTTCTTAAGTTCCTTTTCTTGATCAGAAAGTGTGTCCTCATTTTTGCCAAGGAGACGATCAAGTATTTTATGTTTTGAAATGTTTTTCTTAACTTCTAGGATGGTTTGTATTTGATCATAAGCTGCTTCATTGCCGTGCTTCTTGCGCTTCGCTGCTTTGCTCGCCTTTACACCAGGAGGCCGCACCTCTTCATCGTCGGGCACCACCTCCGGACCTCCTTCCTTCCCTTTCTCCTTTGCACCATCTTTCGAGAACGCGTGTGACCTCCATTTCTGATCAAACCGAAGCTCCCTCCAGCAATGTTCAAGTGTAAACTTGACTGTGTAGTCATTGAAGAAGATGTCATGTGCTGCTTTCATGACATCATCCTCATTTTGGCCGCTAGCCTTCTCCTTTATAGCGGCTTCATGGCAACCCACGAACCTGCACACCTCAGCATTCACCCTTCCCCACCTCTGCTTGCATTGACTCCATTCTCTAGGAGCGGCGCCAATGAGCTGAGGGCTTGAGTTGAAATAGTGCTCTATTCTCTTCCAAAACGCCCCAACCTTCTGCTCATTAGCGACTATGGGGTCTTTGCTTGTGTTTAACCAAGCGCTGATGACACAAGGCTTCTTTGGGTAACCACTTTCTCCTTTCCAATGGTTTCACAATCCCGGGAGAGTTAACAGCTGCCTCAGCAGAGTCAACGTGTCTTGGTAGACTGCTCTGCGAGGTTAAAAGGTTAACTAACCCGCCGGGAGGAGTAAAGGAGAAAGGATCCATTGTGGTTTTGGTTGGGTTTGTTGTTTAAATGGTTATGTGTTTCGAGTGGTGGATTTGCTATGTTTATAAACTAGTTTGGCAACAACTAAGTACTAAAGAACATTCAATACTAGCTATTACTAGTGGTTAGAAGCAATCAATACACATCAAATCACACATCAAAATTAACTACAGCTAAGTACTAAAGAACATTCATACCAGCAACCAACAACCTAAACATAATTAATGAGGCCTAGTTTTAAGTTCTAGTTAGACATCTAGTTGTCGTTGTAGTCTAGTTCTACTTCTAGTTCTTTTTAAAATTGTACTTCTAGTTTATAGATAAAGCATTCAAGTCTTTCCAACACACATAAAGCAATATACTTCATTTTAAAAATATAGTTCGAGTCTTTCCTTTGCTTTTCAGTCTAAGCAAACCTTCTCAAGGTGACCCACCTGCACGATGAGGGAATCAACCTGCCCACAGAGGATTTCTACTTGTTCCTGGACATGGAAACATATAAGAAAAAATGTTAGTAACCCAGAAAAATTGATATCTAAGAACATGGAAGAAAGTTCACTAACCTCCATTCTCTCAATCAGTTTACTGACTTTCCACATCCCCCTCATCACGTCTTCAGCCTCCACCACCCGCTTTGTCAACCTCTGGATCTCCTCCTGCACACCTATCACCCAAGGCTGAGGGTAATGGAACCCATCAGCCTTGTTTACAACATTTAAAAACTTGAGACACTGGAGTTGATAAAACCCATAAACGAAAATCAAAGTGCAAAATAAGAAGATTACCTGGTGGTTTATGCAGGTGAAGAAACGCTTCCCCGGTTGAGTGTCGTACTCGTCCTTCCAGCTAACCTCATCAATGATTCTCCCACCACATGGACACCTTGTTGGAATCATGTACTCTGAATCCGCCACGAACCCTAACATATTGTAGTTCTCGATTTGCCTCTTTGAATTTCTTCTCTCTTCAGCCAGATCCATCTATGCCACAAATCGAGATTATTAGAACATAATAACGATGGAATATGATTAAACGAACCCCCAATCGATATCCCTGATCGATTATGAACCCTAAGAAAAAAACCCCAAATCGATTTGAATCAAAGAAATCGAAACTAGCTTTGGAAGACACAATCGACTCTAACCCACCGCTAATCAACTACATACTCACCTTTGAGCGTCGAGAAGTGATCCGTCGTCAATCAGATGGCCAAACAAAACGGAAATCGCCGTCGCACTGAATATCGCCTCAGGGAGGAGAAACCCTAGCTATTTTGAAAGAGGAGAGAAATGAGACGAATAACGCGAAATCCCGTCTTTCGTCGACGTCATCGCGTTAACCACCACCAAATGATATTGTGACGCGTGGCTGTATCTCGCCCCTTATGGGTTCATATCTAAGGCCCAGTTCACCGAGTTTAACCCATTTTCCTTTTAATTTTTAATGCTCGGGCCTATGATACTGAGCCCATGAACCCACGTTGATCCGCTGATGCGGATGGTCTGAGACCCCGCTTGCAACTCTAGCCGCAACTAAGAACCTGCTTTCTACTCCAGCCGCAACTAAGAACCGGCTTGCTACTTCAGCCGCAGCTAAGACCCCTGCCAAGGCAACCGATGTGAAGCAGCATGGTCCAATCAACCTCAGAGGTTTAAGAGATAAATCTCCCAAGGCAACTGAGGTTAAAAAGAACTTGGCTGAGGATCTCGAAGGTAAAAATCAACCTGATTTCATTACTGTTTCTCCTGCAAAGGACCCAGTATCTGGACGAGTCTTGAGGGTGAAGACAAAGAAAGAGGCTGATGTACCAAAGAAAGAGGCTGATGCGAAGATGAAGGAGGAGGTTGTATTAATAAAGAGGGAGAACGCTGCTAAGAAGAAGGAGGAGGCTGCGAGAAAGAGGAAAGAGGCGGCAGAGAAAAGGAAACTGAACCCTGAGTTAAAGAAGAGGGAGGCTGAGATATAGAAGGAGAAGGCTGAGTTAAAGAAGGAGAAGGCTGAGTTAAATAAGGAGGCTGAGATAAAGTAGGAGGAACCTGTTGGAAAAAGGTCAACGCATCGTCGTGCGAATGTAATCAGAATACCTATTAGGAAAGTGACTCCAGAGGACAGTGACAAAAAGGATGTGACCGGAGTACCTATTAGTAAAGTGACTCCAGAGGACAGTGATGTAAAGGATGTGACCGGCTTACCTGAGTCGATTGCCTACGAAATTTGTTCGGAGTCTGACAAGGAGGAAGACGAAAAGATTAGGTCTGCAAAAATAAAGCAAATTTGAGAGAGAGATGTTAAATTAGGTCCCGATGGGCTTCAATTTGGGCTAGAATCTGCTCCTTCATGACTTGTTTTTCCTTACACTGGAGACAATGAGACAACGTGTATGAGGAAGAATGTTGAACCATCACCAGCAATATATGATCCTCTAGCACCTGTTGATCCGGAGAAACTGACTGTATTGAAAGAATTCCTAAAGCAATTCAAGTATGGACCTTTAGATCATCTGTTGATTTTACATCTAACATCAATCCCTACATAAACTGATTTGTGTTTAATTGATAGGGGTCAGAAACTAAGAAGAACATCTGACGATGAATACTCGTTCTTCCAAATGCTTGTCGCTGAGAGAAAGCATTGGCCAATGCGTATATTTGGATGGCTGATTGATAATGTAAGTAAACTTGACGGGTGAGTTGTTTATTATTTACAATTTGATGATTGATTTATTTAATTTTTATGGCTGAGTTTATTAATTACTGGTTGAGTTATATAATATAGATGGCTGGCTGAATTAATTTTAGTTGATAGATGGGTTATAATATTCGTGATGGCTGAATTATAGATGTATTTACCATTCTTTGTACAGCATGTCGCTGTGTATATTAGAGTCCTCGTCCGAAGGTCCACCCAAGACCCCACCCGATTTTGGTCTAAGCGCATTGCGTTTGTTGACATTTGGTTTCAAAATCAATGGATCGTGGATTACAAGATGTTCAACATGAAACCAAAAGCCTTTAAATTCACTGGCTTCGCGTATGAAGAATTAGTTAACCGCCTTCTTCCAGCTGAGATTCCTACTAACTTGAAGTGGATAAAAGATGTGGATCACTTGTACGGAGTTATTAATGTTGGAGGCGATCATTGGGTGGCGTATCACGTGGATCTGCTGAAGGGGAAGATTGATTGCTACGATTCAATCATTGGACATGTAACGCCCGAAAGCGAGACGAAGGTTGTAGTTGCATTTAGACCGCTTACGCAAATGATCCCTGCAATGATGAACGACCTTGTTCCACATGATTTACGAAAACCTAGCTCGAAGCAGTTTCTGTTGAGAAGGAGGAAAGTCGAACACGCTCCACAAAACGTCCTGGTCGGTGATTGTGGGGTGTATGCATTGAACTTTATCGAATGTCTAGCACTCGGTGTGATTTTTGACGGGATAAACGATGCTAATATTTAAGGTATACGGATGAAGATGGGAACAGAAATTCTGGAAGACGGAAGCTATAAGTCGATTATTGTTCCCATTGCCTAGATAATTACTGTGTCTGAACTCTTATGATGACGAGGAGGAGTTCCTTGATGATCGTTCCATCAACCGACCTAGGAGAGGTCCACGACACCAAAACCATGAACGAGGTGATATTAATCCTTTTGCTAGGAGAGATGAACAAGTTGATGATGGTTTAGGGTGGTTTGAAACTTAAGATTCCAACCTTTGAAGGCAAAAACGACCATGATGCATATTTAGAATGGGAAAGAAAAATTGAGCTCGTTTTTGATTGTCAAAATTTCTCTGAACTTAAAAAGGTTAGGTTGGCTGCAACTGAGTTTGCTGGTTATGCTATTAACTGGTATGATCAAGTGTTGACTCACAGGAGGAGAACAGGTGGACGACCTATAGCCTCATGGGATGAGCTCACTATCTTGATGAGAAAAAGATTTGTTCCGGAGCACTACCATCGTGACCTTCACCAAAGGCTTAGACGTTTGCTTCAAGGAACCAAATCAGTTGAGGATTATTTTCAGGAGATGGAAACACTGATGATCAAAGCCGATGTGGATGAGACTTTGGAGGCTACTATGGCAAGGTTCGTTGCTGGACTCAACCGTGACATCCAAGACCGAATGGAGCTTCAAGATTACGAAAGTTTGGATCAGATGCTCCACAAAGCTATTTTGATTGAGCAGCAAATCAAGAGGAAGGGCATGTCCAAACCATCCTATGCCCCAAAACCGACCTTTGCTTCCAAGCCAAACTACCAAGACAATGGTAAGTCTCCAATCACAACAAATACAGCTTTTAAGACTAATGTCCCTGCTCGTGTAGATAGAGAAAAGACAGATGGACCTCCCAAACGAACAAGAGACATCCAGTGCTTTAGATGTCATGGTCTTGGGAATTATGCTAATCGATGTCCAAACCAAAAGGTGATGATTCTCTTGGAGAATGGAGAAGTTGAGTCCGAGGACGACAAGGAGGATAAGGAAGATCTCGGTCCAGTCTATGATGAGGATGGAGAACCAGTCGATTACCCACATCAAGGACCACTTCTGGTTGCTAGGAAACCCTTGGACGATTCAGCCGGTCCAATTTTTGATGAGTACGAGCCCATGGACGATGATCTCGGACCAGTCTATGACCAACATCTTGGTCCTATCTTTGACGACTACCTGGACGAAGAATCAGTCCCGACCTTGGATGAGGAACCTGACCACCTCGACTACCCAGCTCACGGTCCATTACTTGTCGCTAGGAGATCCTTGAGTGTGCAACCCAAAAACAACGAACGAGAACAAAGGGAGAATCTTTTTCACTCTAGATGTTTGATTTCCGATAAAGTTTGTTCTTTGATTATTGATGGTGGCAGTTGCACTAATGTTGCTAGTGATACTCTTGTTAAGAAACTTGGACTTGTGACCAGACCTCTCTCTCGACCTTTCCGTTTGGAATGGCTCAACGAGGCTGGTGAGGAACATGTGAAGGAACAAGTCACGGTCCCTCTTACCATCGGACGATATGAGGACGAGGTCCTTTGCAATGTCATTCCCATGGACGCCTATCACATTCTTTTGGGTCGACCATGGCAGTTCGACAAAAAGGTGGTACATGATGGGTACACCAACCGGCACTCCTTTGATCATAAAGGGAAAAAGATAACACTGGTACCCTTGACCCCTTTGGAGGTTCACCAAGGTCAGATCCAACTCAAGAAGGGACGAGACAAGAAACTCAAACCAGATGAACCAGAGACATCTCGTAAGAATTCCAATTTCTTTATCAAAGAAAGCCAGGTCAGAAAGTCTCTTTACTCTCGACAGAAATTTCTTTTGTTTGTTTACAAAGGATCTCTAATGGCTTCTTCTTCTAACCTTGCACTGGAAATTCCGAGTGATTTGATAGATGTCTTGCAGGATTATTCTGATGTCTTTCCAGAAGAGAACCCAAAAGGTTTACCACCAATAAGAGGCATTGAACATCAAACTGACTTCATTCCGGGTGCATAGCTTCTGAACCGACCAGCTTATCGAACCAACCCGGTGGAAACAAAGGAACTTCAGAAGCAGATTGGAGAGCTTCTTGAAAAAGGCTACATCAGAGAAAGCCTTAGCCCTTGTGACGTACATGTCCTCCTTGTGCCAAAAAGGATGGATCTTGGCGGATGTGTGTGGACTGTCGCGCCATCAACAACATCACGGTAAAGTATAGGCATCCAATCCCTAGGCCTGATGACATGCTTGATGAGTTGCATGGTTCCTCTGTTTTCTCTAAGATAGACTTGAAAAGTGGCTATCACCAAATTCGCATGAAAGAAGGTGATGAATGGAAAACTGCATTCAAAACAAAACTAGGATTGTATGAATGGCTTGTCATGCCCTTTGGTCTCACTAATGCACCTAGTACATTCATGCGTTTAATGAATCATATCTTGCGATCATTCATTGGTCATTTTGTTGTTGTCTACTTTGATGACATACTTATCTACAGCAAGAGTCTTGATGATCATAAGATGCATTTGAAATCTGTTCTAGAAATCCTTAGGAAAGAACACTTGTTTGCTAATCATGCTAAATGCTCTTTCGGAACAGATCACGTGGTATTCTTAGGTTTTGTTGTAGGTGCAGATGGACTAAGAGTGGACGAAGAGAAAATCAAAGCCATCCGAGATTGGCCTAGTCCAAAAACCGTGGGCGAAGTGAGGAGTTTTCATGGACTTGCTGGATTCTACCGACGGTTTGTCCTAAAATTCAGTACTATAGCAGCTCCACTCACTGAGGTGATCAAAAAGAATGTTGGGTTCAAATGGGAACAAGCCCAAAAAGAGGCATTTCAAAATCTCAAAGGGAAGTTAACTCAAGCTCCTTTACTTATGCTCCCTGATATTTCTAAAACTTTTGAAATCGAATGTGATGCTTCGGGTGTTGGTATTGGTGATGTCTTAATGCAGGACAGAAGACCCATTGCTTATTTCAGTGAGAAACTTGGAGGAGCCACGCTCAACTACCCCACTTACGACCAGGAGTTGTATA
Organism: Moricandia arvensis; assembly: GCA_905132765.1. NCBI lineage: Eukaryota > Viridiplantae > Streptophyta > Magnoliopsida > Brassicales > Brassicaceae > Moricandia > Moricandia arvensis. The sequence continues at coordinate 66,108 of CAJHQP010001929.1, forward strand.
CTTTGGTGAGAGCTCTTCAGACTTGGCAACACTATCTCTGGACAAAGGAGTTCGTGATCCACACTGATCACCAATCATTGAGACACCTCAAGGGCCAGCAAAAGCTAAACAAAAGGCACGCACGTTGGGTCGAGTTCATTGAGACCTTTCCTTATGTGATCAAGTACAAACAAGGTAAGGAAAACGTGGTGGCTGATGCCTTGTCTAGAAGGTACACTCTTCTCTCAACTCTAGAAACAAAGTTGCTTGGATTTGAATATCAAAGATTTGTACGCAACTGACCCGGATTTCAAAGAGGTTTTTAGAAAATGTTCCAAGACCCCTTATGGGAAAACTATCAAGTGTCTGATTTCATATTCTATGATAACCGCTTGTGTGTGCCCCAATGTTCTTTAAGGGAGATGTTTGTCAGGGAATCACGTGGAGGAGGTCTTATGGGACATTTCAGAATCAAAAAGACATACAATGTGGTGTATGAGCATTTTTATTGGCCAAACTTGATGAAGGATGTAGAGAGGATTTGCAACCGATGTGTGGTTTGCAAGAAAGCCCAATCCAAAGTCCAAAACCAAGATGGGAAGAAGAAGGCTGAGACCATTGGGAAGTTACATGAGAAGGTTCAAGCCAACATTGAAGCCAAGACAAAGATTTATGAGAGAAAGGCAAATAAGAAACGGACCAAGGTCATATTTAAGGAAGGAGACCTTGTGTGGGTTCACTTGAGAAAGGAACGGTTCCCTGAAGAAAGAAAGTCTAAACTCATGCCTAGAGTCGATGGTCCCTTTAAGATCATTAAGAAAATCCATGACAATGCTTATCAGCTTGATCTTCAAGGTAAGTATGATATTTCTTCAAGTTTTAATGTTTCTGATTTATCTCTTTTCCGTGCAGATGATCCAGATTTGTGGACAAATCCTTTTGAAGAGGAAGGGAATGATGCACCCCAGTACGTGGAACCATCCCAGCATGGTGATCAAGACGATCAGATCAGTCCAATCGAGGTTCACCCATCCAACCGTACCAGATCAACGGACCGAGCCGTTTACAGAATCGACCCGCGTACATCCGGAAATGACCTAAGGCTGGAACCACGACCTAATGAACTAATTGACTGTCCCACAGCAAGTCTTTCCCGACCCATTATAATCAAGCCAGAACTCAAGATCAATGAGTGGAACCTGAGTTAGGACACAACACTTCACTTCTTGCCCGTTTGGTACGTACTGCATGTTCCGATGGTCGTGAACATGTCCTTTCCGACCAGTTTGATGATTTCATGATGATCGATCATTCTAATCTCTCTAAATCAAGGATAATTAAGCTCTCTAAAGATTTGGTTCAACTAAAGTTGTCATCCGTTCATGAAAGTTCATCAATCACCCACACAGACATACCACAGTACGTCATGCTCCTTACCGCAGTACACCCGTTTGGTACGGACAAACCTGGACAGTAGGCGAAGGGTCATTTGTTGACAAGACTAGATTCAAATGAACCTGGACAGTAGACCAAGGGTCATTTCGACCAGATCAAGAAGCAAAGAGTCATTTGACCATTTTTAATTTTTGTTGCTTTTTCTATGCATGTTTTTCCACAAAATTCTAAGTCCTTTCATATGCCTTTGCTACTATAAATATGTAATCATTCTACAGCAACAAATCAATAAATTTTCTTCTTATTTTGAGTTTATTCTCTTTGTTCTCTGTTTAGAACATTTCTGTTTCTTGGTGAGGTTATCTCTGAGTAAACAAACCTTCGTTCGTTTGACTTGTGCGTCACATCAAGCAACGACGAAGCTCTGGTAGTATCATCGGGCCATCCGCAACCCTTTGTGTCACCATTCAACCCATCAGTTCTCCCTTCTTGGCGAGTTCATATCCTTTGAACCATTTGAGTGATCCTTTCCGAATCTAGGACGTATCATATAGTTCCCCTCTTTTAACCCCCTATATGTCCCTCACCACATTATTTAGAAAAATCTAGCCACTTCTGATATGTCCGTTGTTCCTGGTTATACCTCAAATTTAGATAGCAGTGTCAATGTCATTCTAAGTTCCGGTAATCAGGATAACCTCCCCATTCCTAACCCTGGTCCCGGAATCGTGGTAGACAGAAAGAGTAGTACGTGGTTTATATTTTTACACGATCTATCCCTGGCGATCCCTCCGATTCTTTGCACAAGGCTGGTTTCATGAGTGGCCAACGTACCGTTTCATTCCTGATCATTTTAAGGAACAATGGTTTCTTGTACTCGCGGTAAGCATGATTTTGTTTCCATCACAGATTTACGAACAGCAGTAACCCTTTTAGTATCGTTTTTTTGCTATAGACATAACAAATGGGATCGGAGACATAATCTGACTGTTTGGACACAGTTTAATCTCTTGGCGAGGACGATTTTTCGAACTCAGATGCGCATGATGAGGAAGAGTTGGGTGCTTGGTGGCGAGAAGCCTGACTGGATGTTACCTGGAGTTTGGCTTGCTCTGATCGATATGTTTGAAGAGTTTGGACCTGATAATTTTGGAATATGAATTACTTTCGACAAGTCCTTTATTTTGTTTGACTAATGAGTATATATCTCAGCCTTTATGTTAGTAATATTCCTATAACTCAGCCATAATGTTTGCATCCATACGTTTTTTTTACCTTTTATGGAAGATAATTAATTTGGTTTTCAAAAATATCACTCATGCGTATCCGATTAATAGTTAGTCATGTTAAATACGCCTTAATTTTGTTACCGAGAAATGTATATTACCGAAGCAAAGATTAATAAGTTATTATATCAAGAAATTTATATTAACGAGATGAGTATATATCACTCATGCATATCCGAATAATAATTTATATTACCAAAGCAATGATTATTAACTTTTATGTTTTGTCGAGATATTTATTGTACCGAGAACTTATTGGGCTCGTTAATGCAAATAATACATTGATTAAGTCTACTATTTTAATACAGAAGTCGTCCTTACGTCAGCCATTAGTCACCATGTTGTACATAAAAGCATAGGGAAGAACATCAGAGTAATAAGAGAGATTATAGCTAAATCTTCACCATTTCGTTGTGTTCGTATACGCTCTAATCGGTTCAAACTCACGGAAGAACAGATCAACCTCTTTGATCCAGAAACAGAGGTCACAGCAGTTCTCACCCTTACTTTGTGAAACATCCCACACCACGCAATCTATGTAGACAACAGGAACACATGGGCAACTGAAGAACGATGGACAAATGAGCATAAGGAACAAGTCCATCCTTACGCGGTAATCTTCGCCTTGCCACAAACCCCATCCCCATTTGAGATCTCAAACATGTTTCCCAACTCTGGCCACTAATTCTCTTGTAAAACGAGCGAAGTACTGCTCATCATCCCAAAAGATCTTCCGAGTCATTGGTACATATACAGGGCTCGCTCATATCATGCATCCGATGTAGCCTTCAAGAGAGAAAGTCCATATTCTTTGATGTTAAAGGTGTATAAATACTGTACACCCTTTATGTAAAGTGTGCTTGGGTTTCCTTCGTCGTAGCAAATTTTCAACAACGAAGGAGGCATATGGTGTCCCCAGGGAAACGATAACACATCGAAGAAATAGTAAACACTACGCCGATCAGTTAACGCCTTCATCTCCTTGCACGTAACTCTGAGGTTGAATAAATCTTTGAAGGAGGAGTTAGCGGCCACACGTTCAACCACCAAGGCTTGAATTTCTACGGACAGCTCAAGAATCGGGGAAGACTCCATTTTTCTGTGAAATCTGTGAGTTTAGTCGGTTAGATGGTGGCCAAAGTGGTTTAGAGATACACTTTTGATTGTGAATAAGTGTATAAATAAGGATTGAGCAGAGAAGGTCCCTTTAATATAGCAACTGTTCGTTTGATAGGCGGGAATCAAAAACACGCCTTCTCGTGTTTAAAATTAATTATATAACTCAGCCATAATTAAAGCATAACTCAGTCGAATGAAAAGGTATTCAGCTGTCAAGTCAACTCAGTCGATTGAAAAGACATTCAGCCGTCAAGTTATCAGATAGGCGTGCTTACGACTGAGTTGTAATATCAAGGACGCTATAATTAACCCTACATGTAGATGTAAGTAGATACGGTGACGCCAATTAACTCAGCCATTACTGCCACGTTTCGCGAGTCGTGCTTACGCGTGTTAATTGCAAATAAGTTAAGATATCGAGGACATTATATTACTGAGGCAATAATAAACTCTAAACGGCGACGTTTATTATTGAGGCAATAATTAACAAAGTCATTTTTGAAATTTGTAACCAAACTTTAGTTTCTAACTCAGCCCTTACATATTTTACTTAGGCAATAATTAACTCAGTCGTTTTTTAAATTTGTAACCCAGCCTTAATTTCTAACTCAACCCTCAAGACTAAATTTGGGCGGGAAAATATAACCCAGTTACCGAGGCAGACATTAAACGTCGACGTTTCATTGTTTACTGTTATAGTATTGCATTCATCTTTAAAACTTGTGGTCTGCTTCATATTTGTTCCCAACAAAAAAAAGAGAAATAATGTCTTCCTCATCAAGTTCAGTTTCATATCGGATGATTTCAAGAGGTACGCCGAGACAGTGCTGGTGTGGTGAACCGTCTGAACTATGTACATCGACGTCAACTAAGAATCCAGGAAGATTGTACTATTGTTGTGCAAGAGGGTATCATAAGGTTAGCTTTAGTTCATCTTTTACGTTTTTTAGTTCGTCATAATTATGTGATACTAAGATTTGATTATATTGGTTAAACCAGATGCATCTATTCAAATGGGCCGATGAGTGTTTGGTTGAGGAGGTTGATGATCTGATGGTGGTGGTAAGTGACATGAAGAAACACTTGGCGGAGGTAGGTGTTAAGCTGGCTCGTCTGGAGAATGCGGCTGAAGGATTAAGGACGGGATCCGAGGCTAGTTGTTTGACGAATGTGGTGGTTTGTGGATTAGTTCTTGTTGTATGTTGCTACTATTACGTAATGTAGTCATGTATTGTAATAACAACTCAGTCTTTAATAATAATAACTCAGCTGAAACTTTTTAATTACTCAGCCTTGTATTTTGAATAACCGGTCGTGTCTTTGCAATACCTCAGCCATAACGGACAGTAACCCAGCCGTAAATGTTTATTACTCAGACATAACGTCCCTATAACTAAGTCCTTAAATATAATTAATCTTTTGCTCGAACTCAGGCGTTGAAAATATATAACTCAGCCATAACATTTAAATAACTCAGTCGTTGAAAATATATAACTCAACCGTAAATTGAAGAAAATAAGTACTAAAAAATTCATACATTAATTTGATTGTAGTACATAAAGGAAAAGGAACGAGCATCAACATAATATATACGCATCTTCACCATAGTCTGGTGTCCATAAACAAGTTGGTCAGTTGAAACTCTCAGAAGAACAGCCCCACCTCCTTGATCCAGAAACATCGGTCACACATGTTCTCACCCTTACTGTTCTCAATGTGATACAAGAGCCAATCTATGTCCATAACAGGAACACATGGGCAACTGTAGAGCGTTGGACCAAATTTTATGATGAACAAGTCCCTCTTTAAGAGGAAGTCTTCACCATGCCACGTACCCCATCCCCATTTCAGATCTCAAACGAGTTTTCCAAATCTGGCCACTGATTCCCTTGTAAAACGAGCGAAGTACTCCTCATCGTTCCAATAGATTTTCTGAGTCATTGCGTACACATACACGGCTCGCTCATATCCAGCATCCGCTGCAGCCTTCAAGAGAGCAAGTCCTTCATCTTTTAGGTTACAGGTGTAGAAATAATGTACACCCTTCAAATAGAGTGTGCTTGGGTTTCGTTCTTCGTAGCACACTTTCATCAAAGAAGCAGGCATACGGAGTCCCCAAGGAAAGGTTAACAGATCAAAGAAATGGTATACCCAACACTGCTAAGTTAACGCCTTCATTGACTTGCACGTAACTCTGAGGTTGAAGAAATCTTGGAAGGAAGAGTTAGCGGCCACACGTTCAACCACCAAGGCTTGAATTTCTTCGGGCAGTTCAAGAATCGGAAAAGACTCCATTTTCTGTGAGTTTCGTTGGTATAGATTGTGTTACAAGTGATTTAAAGATAAATAAGTCAGCCACAACTAAGGTCTATAAATAATGGGTTGAAAAGGTGTCTTCAACAGAGCGACGTATCGTTTGATTGGCGGGAATTTTAAACAGTACGCTTCGTAATTCGTAATTCATAAATAAGTCAGCCGTAATGAAAACATAATTCAGTCGTTAAACAATTATAACTCAGCTAGATGAACTAAAACCCAGTCGTTAAACAACTATAACTCAGCCGAGACGTTTATCCCGCCATGTTTATTGTTTCCAATTGGGAATTATTTAAAAAGATAAATCAGTTACGCGTGGTAAATACGAGTGAGTTGTCAAATCGATGACGCAATAATTAACCCTACGAGTAGGTGTAAGTAGATACGGTGACGTCCAAATAACTCAGCCATAACTGCAGCGTTTTGAAAATATCAGTTGGCGTGGTGAATAAGCTGTCAAATCGAGGACATTTAATTACCGAGGCAATAATTACTCTACAGTTAGCGTGTTGAATAAGCTGTCATTAGAAACGGCGACGTTTTATTTGAAGGTGTTTCATATCAATAACTCAGCTGTTAACTAAAATAGTCAGCTGTTTCGTGTTTCTTAAATCAAACATAAACCAGCCTTTAGTAAATATAAATCAGCCCAAACCAAAAAATTCGTATACATAACCCAGCCTTTACTTTCAAGTAATGGCTAACTTCTCCATTTAGTTATTATTTGATGGAAAGACACGAGTGCACTCAACAGTCACATCTGTTGGAGATTAACAGTCACATCCGTTGGAGATAATCATCATTATATACCACCATATCGTCTCCTTCCAGAAACCACTCCTTCTTTCCCAAAAACATTTCTCTGCTAAGTAACGAATCATCATCTGTCAATTTCATTCAACAATATGGAACACTACAACATGCTCGCTGAAGTTTCATCAAACCCTAGTCTCAAGTCATGGCGTTTCAGAGTGAAAATACACAGGGTCTACTCTTGGTATTCCTATGTTACCGGTACTGGACCCATCTTGTCTTTCATCCTAGCAGATGAGGCGGTAAGTGTCAAAGCATCATCTCTAAATTTTATACTAACATGCAAACTAAAAGAGTTGGTCCTTTATCTTTGTTTATCCAGGGAACCAAGATCGAGATGACATTGTATACATCTTGTAATGAAATATTTAAAGGCTTAGAGAAGCAAGAAGGAAAGTGGGTGGAAATATTTAGGGTAGATGTTAAACAGGTCCGTCCAGGTTTCAAGGCGACAAGGCATCCATATACACTATCTTTTATACATGTTACTCAAGTCCGCATCATCGACCCTCTTAATGATCGTCATTACATGGAATTCAAGGGTCTCCATGAGATCCATCTCATTGCCAGCAGGGACACGGACTATCCCATGGATACCATGGGAGTGGTCTTCGACACGGAAGACCATTTGAACAACCCTGTTGTGCCACGTATGGTGTTTTACATTAGGGATAACAGTGAGAATCAGATCAAATGTGTGGCAACTGACGATCATGCTAAGGACTTCCGTGATAGGTTTGAAAACATGAGGGGTCGTGGTCAGGTGATCGTGGTCTTTAAGATGTGGAGGGTCGTCAGAAATTATTGTAAGTGCAATATATGATGTGTTTAGTGATTATGGTTCTCAAGATGTTTAATATACTAATTTACACAGGGCCTTCTGAACTATGGCTTGAGACCAAGGGTGGATTATCTGACTTCAGGTTCAATCCACGTTTGTCGGAGGTTGAGGAGTTTAGGCAATCACTACTTAACGATGATGCATACGTTCGGAGGCACGGGGTTAGGGGGCTTGTGTAAATTTATCATGTTTTCTCTATGTTCTTAAGTTTTATGTTTGGTGTTAGTATCACTTCTAAAACATATGTAATAAATGGTTATTGTATTATGACTCAACCGTAACGTTTACCATAAACCCATCCATTTAGTGAATTTTATAACTTAATTATTATAAATCAGGCTTAAAGTAAGAATTACTCAGCCTAACGTTGAATATAAACCAGCCATGGAAGAAAAAAAAACTCAGTTTGATGAAACTATAATTTGGCTGTAGAATGAAATATTCGTAACTAAACCAGCCGTAATTTAACAATAAATCAGCTGCAAAGAGTAATTTAACCGCGACGTTTTGTTTCACTTGAAGGGAATTTTAGCCACGAAATAACCCAGCCGTAATGTTACAAAAAAATCAGCCGACAAGAGTCATCTAACCGCGACGTTTCATTACACTAGAAGGGAATTTAGCCACTAAGTAACCCAGCTATAATGAAAAACAACACCCAGCCGTAATAAAAAAAAAACCCAGCCACGTAGTTTTAATTCGGACAAGTTTTCACATTATGCCCACTCTGTCCACAACGAGAACATGTGTGTTGTTTCCTTGGACGTTTGTTTTCGAGTGCAACTTCTAAAGCAGATTTCATCCTATTTTTTTAGGTCTTCCTGGTTGTGGACGAATAAACGGAGGGAAGCACGGTTGGTTGGCCACGTTTTCTGGAACTGGTTGCGCGGAATCAACCGGCATGACCGATTGCGCGTATGCGTTCACCAAATAATCCCTGTTATAGTAAGGACTGCACAGAGATATACGACAAACATTCATGTGCTCTGCAGCTGCGATTGCATGCGCACATGGTATTTTCTCGAGGTCGAAACGCCGGCATGTGCAGTTTCTCCCTTCCAAGTTAACAACATGCAAAGACTCCCCAGAAATTCCATATGTAACTTGAGTGTGATAATCATCAATCCTTTGTACCGTCATCAGTCTTGCGTCAGCAACACGACCCTATTATAAATGCATAAATAAATTGTTACGGCTGAATTATTAAATAATACAGCTGACTTATTAATTAATAAGGCTGATTTATGTGTTGTTACGGCTGACTTATGTACAATGTAGGCTGAGTTAAGAAAAGTTAAAGCTGACTTACCTCTAGTAGTTTCTCGACACCACGGTAAGCGTGGTTGGTTGCGATCTAGCAGCCTCTCTCCGTTCAGCAAACCATCTGGTCATCATAACCCGTATCGCTTCCAATAGTCGAACAATGTGAAGACCTCTACCATTTGACAGTGCTCTGTTCATCGATTCCGCTATGTTCGTAGTCATCAGATTGTACCTTTCACCCGGGAAATGGACACGCGCCCACAGTCGGACATCAGCTCTTACCAGGTATCCATGAAGTGCAGGATTAATCGCTTCAATCTCCTCGAACATCGCATTAAAATCAGCCATCCTGAAACATCTTGCCGCTTTCTTCACCAGACGAAATGCATCTTTTCCTCTGTACCGTGCCAAAATGTTCTTGTATAAATGGTATGTGCAAATTCCCCGAGAAGCAAGCGGATACACATTCCCAATTGCTTTCCCTATCGCGTTATGCCTATCCGAGATTATAGCAAGACCCTCGTCATCGGGAATCAAAACTTTTAGTTGCGTAAAAAACCAGTCCCACGAATCCTCGTTTTCTGTGTCAACCACACGAAGGCAATTGGAAAAATCTGAAAATTGCCATCCTGAGCTAGGGCTGTGAGAAGCGTCCCTTTGTATTTACCATTAAGAAACGTCCCGTCGACGACCACAACTTTGCGCATGAAAGGAAACCCACTTATGCTCGCACCAAACGCAAGGAACACATACATGAATCTCCCAAACTCATCGATCTGAAGACGCGTAATTGTACCCGGATTTGCCCTTCTTATCATGTATAGATACGACGACAGGTTTTCATACCCAATCTCAGGTGTTCCCTCCTCGATTTCCCTTGCATATTTCAGCGTCCTATGTGATTTCCAATAATCCATCTGCACACATCAAAACGATACAAACAAGTCAGGCGCATCACAAAATTAATTCAGCCAAAAATAAAACTTAAATATGCCTTAACGTAAACGTACTCGGCCGTAACGTTATTATAAGTAAGCCGTACTGTATTAATAATTCAGCCACAAATATAAATATTAAGTCGGTCATATCGTTAATCTAAGTCAGCTCAGTCGTTACAATAACTCAGCCGCATATAAATAAATACCTTCACACCAAACTGCTTATTGATGGCTATTCCGACACTGGCAGGTCGAACGGTCGGACCAACGTCACCGAGAAAGTCTCTGTACAACTGTTCTAAAATATCTGGTGTTGCTTGCCGAGATCAATTATGATGCTCAGTTATAGAACATGAATGCTACGAATCGAAAATACGAACATAAAACGCCGGGGAATCCCCTTGTGGAGAAGCACGAACTCTCCAGAGACATCCATCAATCCAACACCTAAGAATGAGAAGATCTGTTCTGGATACCTCTACATGATAATCAAATTTATCTTTCAATGTAAGAAGTTTCAGTCGTGTCTTTAAAACGGCTTTACTGTCGTATTGTTGCCCTACCGCAAGGTCGAGTGCAGACAACTCCAATCTGATAACATCTGAATTCCCGTTTGATCCTCTCATAGACCAGTTATGAGTTCTCTTCTTTGGAGGTTGCGACGGTGAACCTTCGTCTTCTACGTGAGACTCACCGTATAGGCTGAAATTATCATCTTCAGACGACGCACCATCAGAGTCGTCGAACATATCAAATCGGCTATCAAATTCATCATCTTCTTCGTTTTGTTCGACTTCTTCATCTTCTCCGCTAACGTTCTATTTTTCTCCTTCCACTTTACTAGAGCAGTCATTCTCATCACGTTCGTCCTCCAAACTGAAACCATCATCACCCCCACTGTAATCTTCGAATCTAGATTCTACTTCTGCACGTTCAACTTCTGAGAGTTCAACTTCTGAGAGTTTAATTTCTGAGCTAAAATTGCATAACCTTTGACGCTTCTCTCTCGAACCGTCATTTTGACTCACGTCGCCATCCCTTTTCTCCGTAATCTCCACACAGAGACGTAGCTGTTCGATTTTCCTTAGGCTTAGAAAACCTTGTAACTGACGAGTATTGGAGACAAAAACCGGTGGAGTATCGTGCGCCAGTGTTTTCAGAGTTTTATTCGAGAACATATAGCTCATCTTAATCTCATGACTCGACTCACTCAATTCGTAATCATCGAGTACCGACTTTGCGAGATCGTCCCGTGTTGTTCGCTCATCTATATGAAGAACTCTGCATCCTCTACTGTCTGCTACGAATACATATCTCTTTTTCTTAACCCAGTTACCAGAAACAATAATTACGGGATCCATTATCTCTCAGAGCAGGATGAAGAAGATAGATGAGATGATGAAGAAGATGAAGAAGTTGAAGAAGATGAAGAAGTTGAAGAAGATGAAGAAGATGAAGAAGATGAAGAAGTTCAAAATCGGGAAGTGGTAACGTTTTTATGACATGGCAACTAAGAACTGATGACATGGATGATGACATGGCAAATCGTTATGTCAGCCAACATAGGAACACATAACTCAGCTAGCGTACCTCAGCCATAACACAGAACGTATGTCAGCCGCAATGTGAATGCTATTCTAGTAATTAATCTTTTCCTAATAACCAGCCGTCAATACGCGGGAAAACAATAAGTCAGCCATATCATCACCTAAATCAGTCGTCAAGTGAATGATATTCTAGTAATTAATCTTTCGCTAATAGGTCAGCCGTAATAGGACTGAAATTTATGTTAATCCAACTTATTACGACTGATAAACGGTACCTCAGCCATAACAAGCTCTCTTCAGTCAGCCGAAAGTTTAGTAACACAGTCGGCCGATGATCATTGAATCAGCATACAAAAATATAACTCAACCGTTTCTTAACTACATCTCAGCCGTATTTTCAAAAACCCAGCCAGTCGATGTGTAAGTCAGCCGTAACGTGTGTTTCTAAGTCAGCCGAGATCACATAATTCAGCCAGATTTCTGTTAATCAGCCTTCACAGGGGGCTGACTTATAGAAGTAAGTCTGCCCTTTTCACATAAGTCAGCCATGTTAATTAAATCAGCCACAACGTACGAATAACTCAATTGTAACCTAGTTTGTAACGCTTTGCGGCTGACTTCATTAATTCGTGTCAGCGAATTCCTACGTGGCGACGGTTTTTGGCTGACGTGGCATAAAAAAATAATGGCATTCTTGTAAATACGTTTTTTCGCACAACATGATAGAAGGGCACGCTGGGCATTTAAAAATGGCAGTAATAAAAAAAATTTGTATTGTTTTAGCCTTTTGTACTAAAATGTGTGCTCAATAAGTCAACTTCCCTTTATTTTATTACTACAGGTTTTCAAAAAAAAAATCCAAGGAAGATAGTTTGCACATAGCATCGACCAATACTTGATAACTGTCGATCGACGGAGTAACCCTAGTATAGATCGATGGCCACTTAACTGTGTCGATCGACGGTCACCATCAGCGAGCAGGTATGTCTTTTTCCTTGTTAAATTGTGTCCGTTTGATTTGGTTGATTCACCAACTTAGAATGTATAACACTAGTGATAATATTATTTAAGTCTGGGGGAGGTTTGTTGATATTGTGTACTATTTTGAGTTTTATTTTCTATACTTATTCTAAAAAAGCAGTAGAAACTTTCATGTGCACCATCGATCGATTTTGAAGAATCAACATCGATCGACCATGGAACATGACCATCGGTCGAAATCAACATCGTGACATCGATCGATACTCTTTTACAGAGTCAATTATCTAGTTTCTCTCTTAAGTTATTTATTTATGACTTGATTTTTCCTAACCAATCTGGGACGGTTTACGCTGGGGACAGTGTAAAGTCTGTGGGAGGTTTGCTAATGATATTTGATTTTTTGAGCTATATTTACTGTATATATAAGTTTTTCAAAAAGTTTTATTGAGTCAAGAAGAGATTATGATCAAGATTTAACTAACGATACTTTAGCATCATTTTTAGAAGTTTGTTTGCAGAGATTACTAGAGATACCAAAGTGGATCATCATGTCACTATATCACACTTGCTTAGAAAGTTTGAAGGAACCGAAGCTGATTTCCAACACTAATCCTGACAATATTTGCTTGCTTTAGGGCTTGGTATACACTTGATTCGATTCCTTCCGCAAGTCTGTAGGTACAAGTCATTGCACCTTTGGTTCCCTTCTCTCTTTCTCTTCAGCATCTACCTAATAGCTTAAAAGATTGAGATGACTTCTCGAGATGCAGAAGGGTAAGTACATTACCTATGACTCCACTATTCTAATTCAGAGGAACGATCACACATTGTTGGAAGCGAGGGGTAGGTACATTACCGATAACCCCACTATTCGTTTACAACTCTACCCAAAAAGAAAAACTAAAAACTAAAAAAGAAAAGAAAAGAAAAAGAAGAAAAAGATCCAAAATGAGATGGCAAGATGGACTGTATCAGCATCATTGTCCATTAGGTTTGAGATCTAGAAAGATTCAGAGAGAAAAGGGGGAAGAAAGGAATTAGAGAAGAATGTGTGTCTGGTTGTTCAGATACTTGTAGAGGTAAGAGTCCATGTGTACTTTGATCGATACTCCCAAGGTAACGCCTGTACTTTTATTTTATGCAAAGAAATAAAATCAGTAGAGGGGTGACTCAGACTAGTATTTGCTAGGTTGTTGGTAGAATAGATTTGGTTGTTATACTAGGATAGGGTATATTAAATTTCTCTGTGATTGACTTGATAGGATGTGGTCGCAACAAAGTAGGGTGATACTTATACTTAACGCATTATTTGAATCTCCGCTTTTCAAAACCTCTTTCACAAGCAGTGTTTGCTTAAGGACAAGCAAAAGGTTAGTTTGGGGTAGTTGATAGGGTCTGATATTTACCACTTTTAGGCCATGATATCAGCCATATTTAGAGTCTATTATATGTTTCTAGAGTTGTATTAGAGTGTTTTCAGGTTCAGGTACGTTCTGGAGAACTCTGGTGATTTTGGAGCTATTTGAGATGCAGAACTGCACAGATGCGTCAGAAGTTTATCTATATATGGAAATTTTACCACGGTAATATTGAGCTGATATTTTGATACAATATAAAGCTTTCGGTTAGATTTTCAATGCCATCAGTTTGAGGTCCATCTGGCGGTTAGATCTAAAGTTATGCTCGATTTACTGGAGAGCGGTTTGTCTTCCTCGCGAGAGAAAGCTCTTGAGAAGATGAATGAGTGTCGATCGACGGAACAGCATTGGTGTCGATCGACGGTGATCCCAGAAAACAGGCCCGACTTTTTTTATGGCCGACTTAAGCCCAGAAGCCATCACAAATACCAGAATGTCCTTAAAAGACTTAAAACCCTATTTATGTGTTTCTATGCCATTATTTAGGCACCAAACTTTCTTTTATTCATTGTTCTAGGGTTTGGAGAGAAGGGAGGAACTCCTTCAGATTCCTCCTGGAATTCCTTTGGTTTTATATTATATATATATATTCTATTCATATACGATTTTTGTGACAAAAATCATGTATGAGTAGATCTCTTGTTAGGTTTATGGTTTATTAATGGTATTGATAAATTAGCCAAACAATAAAATTGCTAGGGTGATTATTAGATCTATCAATAGAATTGTGTTTGTTTCTTGTGTTTTAGAGTAGCTAACTAGAACCCTGATCATAGGAAAGTTAGGCGCAAGCGAGAGCATGGTCTACTACCAGAATTAATCCTATTGAGCTAGGTTGCTAGAAACAAACGAAAGTTGATTTATTTAATTTAGTGAACTTATCGAATTGTGTCATAAAGCTTGAATCAATAGACCATACATCGACGCAGGATCATTGCAATCGATCGCCAGTCATTTTGTGTCAACAAGCGAGAGCTGAGACATCGGACTTAGCCAATAGATTAGACTCGTTTTACATTAGATATCGAGTTCGATGATTAATACCCTTAGCTTCTATCCTCTATAATTCACTTGCCTGAAACCCTAGATCTAGCTATTTATTATTATTTTTTACATAGCAATCAATCAATTATCTCCTATAGTTTATTTAGTGCTTATTAATCTATTTGCCTAGGTTAATCGCGATTGTATATAGTTTATTGTGTGCTCACGCTCCATGTGGATTCGATCCCTAAATACTACAATTTGACCTCTCTTTGCAAGTGTAGTTTGTAGGTTAATTTGATAGAGTTTGCATTGAAATACATAAAACCCTCATGTTAATAGCCATATCAGCACCGAGTTCTGCTCTATTGTAATCCTCGGACTCTGCTTGGTGATGGTATCAACCAATGCTGAAAGGTGGGTGTCGACCGACTGTATGTTGTCGTCGTCGACCGATTGTATGGGCGTGGTGTCGATCGATGCTCCATAATTCGACTCCTCTTGTAGCTAAAATTCGCATAAACATGTGGCTACAAGTCCTGCATCACTACCCAACTCGATGAGAGCAATTTTATTCTTAATTTTAACAGGCTCATAATAGTTATGTTGATCAATCAGAGATAGATACGACATGTTTGTCTTCATGTCGCAGACGGCTCCTACTGTGGCCATGAAAGCTCTTCCAAGTAGTAGAGATGAATTCCATTCTATATGGATATCCATGACATTGAAGTCTATTGGGACTAAGGCATTGCCAATCTGCAGTTGATGATCTCTGACCATCCTTCCTGAGTTCGCCCTAGAGCAATCCACAAAATTGAACGAATCGCTAGAAAGCTCAACTGTCAGACTCAGCTTCTCTACTATAGCCTTGGGCATGGTGCTGGCTGATGATCTTGTTTCACAGAGTGCATTAGGATACTCATGACCTTCGATCAAGCAGGGAACCACGAACTTTCCAAGATCACTTATCTTCTTCAGCTTCATCGTCTGCTTCATCTTCTCTCTGAGGTGATGGAACATTCTCTCTATATCATCACTTGTTTCCTTTCTTTCCCTGAAAAACATCTACAATCTATGAATATAATATGCTTCATCAAATGGAGTATCTAAAGGAATTCGGAAAACTCTTTTGGCAAAACCATCCATATCTTTCTCATTGGCTTCTCTTCTTAGATGTTTAGGAATCTTCTTTTTCCCCCTAGAATGTCCCTCAGTTGATTTCTCAACAATCATAGGCTCTGATGTATCAGTATACTGCTCAGAAGTATCCAATGGCGAATTTCTAGTAGTATTGATTAGGCATGCATTGAGACTTGGAAGATGAACTGTCCATGCTGTAGGACATTGTTGATGTTCGCTAGGCTCTCTTTGTCGACCGATGTTCTTTGATTCGCATGATTCTACTGATTCTTCTGGGAGTGTCGATCGACACTCAACACTCGGTGTCGATCGACACTCAGCACTCGGTGTCGATCGACACAGCGCAAACTGTCGTAAGACATGGAACTTTCAACACGAAAATCTCCTTCTTGGAGCTTTTCTCTCTTCACCACTTGCCAAAAATCATCATCTATCAAGGCGCTGACGTTGTGCTTCTGAACAGCTTCTCCCTTTTCCTTAACAAGAGCTTCTTGTCTCTTAACGGCTTCACTTGTCAAGACCACTTAATTCTCCAATTTCTTCACATGGGTGCTGAGAGTCTCAAACTTGGTATTCAGATTTGTATACACAGCATCTATCTTTCTATTGAAGTCCAATGTCATCTTCTGATGTCCTTCAAGAACTCTATCAATAATGGCTTCAATCTTTCTCTCATGAGTCTCTGGTGGAGGATTCTGGTAGTAGGAAGCTCCATATGTCCTGTTGTTGTTGCTGTAGGAATTCTGCTGCTTTGAACCCTGGTTGTAATTACCCCTTTGACTAGTGCCATAGGAGTTTCTGTTGTTGCTATGATTTCCTTATCTCTGGAAACCATTACCACCAATGTAGTTCACATCTTCTTCTTCCTTTTCATCACTTCCATGCCATGTGGCTTCTACATCCTCTGCGAAGCTAACCTATTTTCTGAGAAACTTTTTATCACTGTCCAGCTTTGCTTTTAGCTTCTTCAATCTGCTCATGACTCAATGCAGGAACTAATTTCTTCCTCTTGTAGTCACTGATGTTGGTGTTGTTGCTAGATTCGAAGTTCTCAATAAGCTTTGTAGTTTCTTCTAGAATCCTAGTGCTACAACTTCCCTCACTAGTTGTGTCTAGATCCCTCTAGTATGATAAATCAATACCTCAGAAAAAAGTGCTAAGCAGCTGCACTTCAGTAAATCCATGGTGTAAACAGTCTCTCTGGTAGGATTTGAATCTGATCCGGGAGCTTCTGAAAGATTATGTAGGCTCATGTGTGAATGTAGCCACTCTGCTCCTCAAATTCTTAGCTCGCGCATCATCAAAGAAATTACGCAGGAAAACGTTCTTGATTTATGTCCAGGATGTAAGAGTTCTTGGTGGTAACTTCTTAAGCCAATATTAAGCTTCTCCAGCAAGTGAATACTTGAAGAGCTTGCATAAAAGATACTCCTCAGGGACTCCATAGGCTTTGATATCATATACTAGATCCTCAAAACGCTACAGGTGATCCATCGGCTGTTCATATCGTAGACCATGATATGGTTATGTGCCACTAATGTGAAGTAGGACGGTTTGATCTCAAAATCATTCCTCTAAAATGCTGCAGGATGAATGGCTGATATGTTGGCATAGAACTGATCTGGACAATTGTAGTCTGCTAAAGTTCTGATTCGAGCAGCTTGGGGATTAGCTTCAGGTTGGGCTAGTTCAGGGATTATAGCCCCTTGATCATCTCTCTTCTGACCTGCTGAGTTCCACCGATGACCATCAATATCATACAATTCTCCTCTCTCATCCCTAGTCAAAATCAAAGTCGCAACCATCTCTGTTTTCGAAGCATCGTCGATCGATGGTAAATTGCTACTGTCGATCGATATTTGTCCCAGAGAAGTGACCATCAATGAAGGTGTGTTGCTGTCAATCGATGCTGAGTTTGAGTGCTTATTGGTCAGAGAAAAGTAAATCTTGTTCCTTGTTGCTTCTAGTACTCTTGGGCTTGTACCTGAAATACAATAAAAATAATTTGTAAGTAAACAGTAAATAAAATAAAGCCTAGACCAAACCTATAGAACAAGTCTAATGGCGTCCTTGCTCCCCGGGAACGACACCAAATTTGATACCACTCAAATTACCCTAAGGAGTGACTTTTACTATCTCAAATAAGAAGTTCAAATTGTAGTACTTAGGGATTGAATTTATAGAGATCTAGGGCACACAATAGACACAGTCTTATTATTGTTCAGCTAGGCAAGTTATGATTTTATTAAGTAATCAAGTAAAGTAACCAGAATGATTGATTGATTGGGTTGTAAATAGTTAACCGGAATAGCTAGATCTAGGGTTTCACGTAAGTGGATTATACGTTGTAGAAGCTAAGGGTTTTGTATCCTAGAACTCGAATGCAAACAGTAAGATATCAAATAGTGAATCTATCTATGATTTATGTCTTTCTTAACAACTCTTGTTGCAAACTATGAATAGACCATCGATCGATGCTATTAAGCTAGCAACGATCGATGCTATTGAGCTAGCATCGATCGATGCTCACATAAATCAAGCATTATATCCTAATTTGATATGTTCATTAAAAATACTAGAAAAACTCTCGTTTGTATCTAGCAACCTATCTTAACAAGATTTATTCAGGTAATGATCATACTCTCGCAGATGTCAATTATCTTAAGATCGGGGTTGTAGTTAGCTACTCTAGAACACAAGCAATAAGCACAATACTGATGAAGGATACTTATTACACCATAGCAGCTCTACTGTTTGACTAATCCATGAATACCATAGTGAACCCTAAATCTTACAAGAAAGACAACTCATATATCATCAAGCAAAACATCATAATGAACTGGATAAAATGCATAAATAGTGAAGGTAAGACTATCGGGGTTCCAATACAAATCTCAGAAAAGTCTTGATCTTCTCCCCAAAGAACCCTATAACCTTCTAAGTAAGAAATAATATTGTAAAGAGTATTTTAAATCGTGAGATTTGCGTAAACAATGGCATTGACTATATATATTAGGTAAAACTCATATAGGAGCAATCTTGTAATTTGTGTTGACTTGGGTTTTAACTTCTATGTTGTTACTGTCGATCGACTGCAAGATGCTCCGTCGATCAACTCCAAGGCTCGACTTCGACTCGTACTTTCTGCATGTGAACAGCTACGTGATCTTCTCTCTCTTTGTTCCAGAAAGTCTCACAATCATCACAATGCTCCAAAACGTATATGGACCTGAAAATACTCTAAAACATATCCTAGACAAACATAACAGACTCCAAATAGTGCCTATTATATGGTCTAAAACAGGTAAATATTAGGACTTATCACTTTCTCACGGACTGGTGTCGATCGACAAAGACGTGATGGTGTCCATCATTGCTCGTTCATAAATAGTATCGATCGATAAAGAAATGTTGGTGTCGATCAATGTTATGCGTTTCTCTTTGCGGATCATGCGTTTTAGCAGTGCATGGTCTGACAATATTGCCTCTTTTTCCTTGTTGCTTATGCTAATGCTGAACATTCGCCTGAAAGACAAACAAAAGAAAAAAAATTGTAAGTAACTAAAAAATAAAGTAAAACCTACAAAATCTGTTAATTAAATCTTATGGTGAATCTAGTGATCTCAGATTAACCCTATGAGCAACTTTGTCTCTCAAATAAACGGTTCAGTTGTGGTACATAGGATCGAATCCACTGGGAGTTTGGCCGCTCAATAAACTTATCAAAAATTAAGGTAAATCTAGGCAAGTACTAATAAAGCAGTAATTAACACGAGTTGGTTTGTAAGAAATAAGAATAAATAGCTAAACTTAGGAGTTCTGGTAATATTATTGTGATCTATAGGTGCCAAGGATGTGTGATAAACCGTCATTGAACTTAGATGCTATAGTAATATATTCAGCTCTCTCTGTGAGTCTAATCAGATGTCTAAGTCTTTGTTTCAGTTGTCGCATGCGAACAAGGATCTAGGGTCGATCAATACTATGGGATGAGTGTCGATCAATACTTCTGTAGGCAAGCATTAACTTCTTAATCGATATGTTCACTAGGTTAATCTAGACCAGCTATTGCATGTATCTAACAACCTAGCTCAGCATAACTAATATCAGGTAATGAACCTACTGTTTTAGTTATTAGTGTCCTAACTCCACGGTTCTAGTTTGCTACTCTAGAACACAAGTAATAAGTCCAATTCTGATGAAGGATCCTAAATATTCACCCTAGAAGTTCTATGTCTCAGCAATACATGTAAACCCTAATAAAAACCTAAACCTAACAATAGAAACTACTCATGCATATTTAAGCAAAACATAACCATAATCTCCTTCAATAAAAATCTTTGAAGGTGACTTTATCTTCTCTCCAAAACTACGAAAAAAAACCTAGAATAATAGAAAATATTAAATTGATTGTGTGTTTCCTAAACAATGGGAAAACACATAAATAATAAGTATTATGTCGGCCAGGGGTAGTCTTGTAGTTATGTGGATCTTCTGGGCTTCAAGTTGGTCACAAACAAGTCGGCACGTCTCGCTTCGGTGATCGATACCAAGAAGGTAGTGTCGATCGACACTTCTCCTGGATCTTGACTCTGACTTCTGATTTCTTCAACAGCTACGCGTTTCCTCGTCATTAGGCTCCATAATGCCCCATAATCTCTACATTTCTCCAAAACATACCTTGACCTTAAAAGACTCTAAAAAAAGAGTCCAGACACATATAATAGTATCTAAAAAGCACATACACTATGTGTGAAAACTGGTAAAATCCATAGTATATATTATCCATCCACGACATACCATAAGAGCAACGAACTCAATGAAACCTCATTAACCCTGAAGAGTTGTACGAAACATGAGCAACAAACCATATCTGATGGATACCAAAACGGAGAGAGATGTTCTCAACCCAAGAGTAATCGATCTCGAAGTTGAGATCCTTGATGAAACTCCTGTAGAAGAAATTCTACTAGACACCAACACTGCAGGCATGAGCAGTTTCTAAATTGTCCCGTCCTGAGAATTTCCATAAAGGAATACATTCTGCACAGGACCGTTCCTCCTCATCGCTGTGAAGCTCGTAAAGTCAAAGAAGAGCTCGAATTATTGTATAATGGAAGAAAATTTATACAAATGTAGCCTTGAATAACCTTACATCTCATCTAAACGGTGAAGAAGCTTTAACAATCGTGAAGAAATGTACAACGGCAAAATGCGGATTCCGATCTAGGGGTCAAACCCTCTCCCTTTGCGTAGAAAAGCAAGGATATTTTGGCCCACGATGGCTAAAGATGGTCAATGGACATAATATACCTGATGAAACCATCGGGACCCAGACAACACATGTACTTGCTGGTCCTCACTGACTATTTCACCAAATAGATCAAGGCTAAGGCTTACCATAAAACGGAGAACCTCCAGATGCGAGACTTTGTCTGGCAAGACATTATTCGTCACCACGGAGTCCCCTACGAGATAGTAACCGAAAATAGATCTTATTTCATTTCCAAATACTTTACTGCATTTTTTGACTGTTGGAAAACTAAACTGACCACCTCGATCATGTACTATCCGCAAGGAAACAGAGAAGCGGAAGTAGCGAATAAATTAGTCTTAAGTAACATTAAGGGAAGCTTAAGTAATAAAAATAAAGTTTGGTCATCGGAGTTTCTCGGAGTCTTATGGGTATGTCAAACAACACTCCATAAAGCACCCTAGAAAACATCATTTTCTCTAGCCTATGGGACGAAGGATATCATACCCGCCGAAACAGCCATACCAAGCAAAGGTGAAGTGTGTGCGCCCTAAAAGCCAAGCTGAACGAAGAAATGGTCCAAGAACAACTCGATTTCATTGACCCG
This sequence comes from Moricandia arvensis, assembly GCA_905132765.1. Classification (NCBI taxonomy): domain Eukaryota; kingdom Viridiplantae; phylum Streptophyta; class Magnoliopsida; order Brassicales; family Brassicaceae; genus Moricandia; species Moricandia arvensis. The sequence continues at coordinate 87,992 of CAJHQP010001929.1, forward strand.
TCGAGGTCAAGCGCTGATCCGGATACAAAATTTCAAACAAGCAGCCACTTGCTACTACAATTCGTGAGTCAAAAAATGATGATTGTAGTAGGCGACCTAATACTGCGCAAGGCAGTCAGCAATAGCATAGAAAGAGGTGCCCATAAAACTAGAGATAAATTGGTATGGTCCCTACTAAGCCACCAAAGTAGTTCATTCAGTTTATACAAACTCTTCAACAGCAAATTGAACATCCTAGTTCCGAGGTCTTGGATGTCTTTCAACCTCAAAACTAAGTATGATCCCGAAAATTGAAATATGTAGAGACTTGATCCCTTGACAGGGTATGTTGGAAGCTCTTCCCAAAAGTGCAGCCACCCATTCTTATATTTCAAAATTTCGGAATTCTACAATCATGTTTCGTAGCTCAGTACTTCAGTCGCAAAACACTGCATGACCTGGAGGAATAATATTACAGTTCCGAAAAACCTTATTGAGCTCATCACTCCGCTCAAGAAACACTATGAGGTGTGGAGTAACCATATTGAACTTAATAAAGTTTACAAGGCTAATGAACTAGGCACTCCTTTCGGTAACAAGGTCATAAAAACGCGATACAAGTTCCATAGTTAAATCTACAATCTTACGTCACTGATACATGAAAATCGATTAAGCTAAAATTGCAGCCCCAACAATCTACTTTGCTGACCTATCTTCATATTATCAAGGATAACAGTATCCATGTGTTTATCTCATAAAAACGATGGTCATACTTTTTTCCCTAAAAAGACTCAGCAAGGAGATGCAAAGACCAGAGAGTCGCATTTATAATCATTATAAGAGATAAGTCCTCCTACCCGAGGAAGGAGGATAAGCAAGAGCGAAGCAAGCAAGATTCAAGGTATCCCAACCGTCAATATCGCAGCAATTCAAATCAAAGATTTTCGAGGTAAGTGACATCTCGGCGGCCTAGTTCCGAGAAAATCCTCCATCCCAACCAACATGATGAAAAGAAATCATCACTCATACAACGAGAAAATAAACCAGCGCCTTTACTGTCTCCGCCCATTAAAATCAAACATGCGTCGTGAGCTTTTATTATGCACTCTCAAATTAGCCCTGTGAGCTACTTTTACTCTCTCAAATAAGAGGTTCAGTGTAGTACTTAGGGAGCAAATCCACAGAGACTCTAAGATCACACAATAGAGTTATTTCTTCGAAATTTAGATGAAAGTATTGATTTATGAATAGTGAATTAAAGATTTGTTTTTTTTGTGAAGATTATTGGGAAGGATTAAACTTAGGGAAACACTCAGGTAGACTAGGTAATGCAAACTAAAAGAATGTTAAGGGTTTTAGGGATGTGTTGTTTTGAACTCAAACATCTAGGGTTTAGGTAAGCACTACAAGAAAACATGACCATAACAACAACACTTTACGAGGAAATTACTTCGTCATAATCTTACAAATACTTTAGAAGGTCTTTACAACGAAACATATATTCGTCGTAATGTCGTTGTAACATTACGAGGAAAAAAATTCGTTGTAACTTTACAAGGACATTACGACGAATATTCTGTTTCGTTGTAAAGTCGTTGTATAACTACAAGTACATTACAACAAAAAATACGTCTATTTATGTTTGATGACGTTTTTATAGTGCTCTTTAAATAAGATATGTTGTTGTAATTTCCTTGTGAAGTATATGTAAAAGGGTAGTAAAGTTTTTCCTTGTAAATTCGTTGTTTAATCTTTACTTACCAGATTCGAAAATTTCTTATATATATGTTCATTTCCTTCACAACATCTCACAAACTTAAAAAAAAAAGAAAAGAATCGAAAAATGTCGGATGATTGAAATATTTACGAGTTATGGAGTTAGATGTATACGCACAAAGATGCTGACGTTAGAGTGACAGATGTATTTCTCAGGGGGCTAGAGACATTCATGTACCAGGCAGACACTACGCCGATCACGCAAGAAAGTGGTAAGATGTTCTGTCCTTGTCGAAAGTGCAAGAATTCAAAATTTGCCCCTAGTTAAAATGTATGGAAGCATTTATTAAACCGAGGCTTTACACCACATTACTATATTTGGTTTCAACATGGAGAGGGTTATGGTGGAAATGAAGCTAGTAGTAGTAATAGTAATTTTCAGGATGCTGGTAGTAGTCAAGAATCATATCATCTGCATCACGAATATAGTTACCATCAGGAGGAACCAATGGTAGATCATTATAGGGTTCATGACATGATTACTGATGCATTTTTACCTGAAACCACTACAACCATAGCTGCTGAAAGTGAACCTGTTGAAGAACCAAACTTAGATGCAAAAATGTTTTATAAGATGTTAGCTGCTGCAAATCAACCAATATACCCTGTTGTAGAGAAGGTCTCTCTAAATTATCTTTAGCAGCTAGGATGATGAATATTAAAACAGATCATTATTTACCTGAGTATTGCATGGATGCATGGGCTGAATTGTTTAAAGAGTATTTGCCAGAAGACAACGTGTCACCTGAATCTTATTATGAGATTCAGAAACTGGTATATAGACTTGGATTACCTTCGGAGATGATAGATGTTCGCATCGACAACTGCATGATCTACTGGAGGGACGATGAGAAGTTAGAAGAGTGTCGTTTCTGCAAGAAACCTCGATCCAAACCGCAAGGACGTGGAAGAAATTGGGTACCGTACCAAAGGATGTGGTACCTACCAATTACAGACAGGCTGAAAATATTGTATCAATCTGAGAGGACTGCTGGAGCGATGAGATGGCATGCTGAACATATCCAGAGGGATGGCGAGATCGCTCATCCATCAGATGCAAGAGCGTGGAAACATTTCAACACGGTATACCCAGATTTGGCAAGAAATATTTGGAATGTCTATCTTGGGTTATGCACAGATGGATTTAGTCCATTTAGAATGTCAGGGAGACAATATTCTTTATGGCCAGTCATTCTTACGCCGTACAACCTGCCACCAGATATGTGCATGGAACAAGAACTTCTCTTTTTTACCATATCAGTCCCTAGTCCGAAGCATCCAAAACGGTCGCTAGATGTATTTCTTCAGCCATTGATACAAGAGCTGAAGGATTTATGGTCAGCAGGGGTGATGACGTATGATTGTTCCTTGAAAAATAATTTTACGATGTGAGCAGTTCTGCTATGGACTATAAGTGACTTTCCTGCTTATGGGATGTTGTCTGAAGGGAAAACAATGGAAGGTTATCTTGTCCATATTGTCTTGTAATGACAGATTCTTTTCAACTGAAGAATGGTAGGAAGACGTGTTGGTTTGATTGTCATCGTCGATTTTTTCCACTTACTCATTCATACCGAAGAAACAAGACATTGTTTAGGCACAAAAGAGTTCTCATAGACACTACTCCTCCATATTTAACTGGAGAACAAATAGAACAATAAATTGATCACTATGGAGCTTTGGAAACTGTTCCTCGTTGAGGAAACTTGCATGTTTCTACAAATATGGCTAATGGGTATGGAGTCGCTCACAATTGGCACAAGAAGAGTATATTTTCGGACCTGCCTTACTGGAGGATCTTCTTTTGCGACACAACCTCGATGTGATGCATATAAAGAAGAATTTTTTTGAAAACATCATGAATACATTACTAAATGTTCAAGGGAAAACAAAAGACAGAAAAAATTCAAGATTGGACTTACCTGATATCTGCTCGAGAAGTGAGTTGCATTTCAAGAGCAATGGAAAGGTATTTCGATTGTCATCACAAGCAAAGACGACTTTGTTCAACTGGGTGTCATCAGAAGTGAAGTTCCCTGATGGTTATGTGTCAAACCTCTCAAGATGTGTTGAACAAGGTCAAAAGTTCTCAGGAATGAAGAGTAATGATTGTCATGTGTTTATGCAACGACTACTTCCATTCGCTTTTACCGAGATGCTTCCAACAAATGTACATGAATCACTTGCGGGTAAAATATTTTCATTAAAATTATAATATATGTTATATATAATATGTTAATATTGATAGATGTGTGGTCATTTTAAGGCATTGGAGCATTCTTCAGGGACTTGAGCACACGCAAGTTCAAAGAAGATGTCATGCATCAACTACATGAGAACATTCTGATCTTAATCTGCAACCTAGAGAAGATATTTCCTCCTGCATTTTTTGACTTCATGGAACATCTAGTTGTCCACCTCTCGTACGAGGCATTGCTTCGCGGACCTGTTCATTACGGATGGATGTATCCTTATGAGCGTTTCATGAAGCATTTGAAAGGAAAAGCAAAAAATCTCGCAAAGGTCGAAGGATCAATAGTTGCTGGGAGTTTGACTGCAAAAACATCACATTTCACATCATACTACTTCGCACCAGCAGTTCGTACTTAGAAGAGGGTTCCTAGAAGATATGATGATGGTGGAGTCGTCCCAACATATGCAGTTGGCGGTGTTCCTGACATTTTCTGCCAAATGGGACGGTTTGGTGGTAAATTGAAAGAAGTTTGGTGGTCTAGTGAAGAGGATAAGCATAGTGCCGACACTTATATTCTACTCAAATGCGAGGATGCAGTGACGCGTTCATTTGAGAGGTAAATATATATTGTCTATATATAATTATAACTTAAATATAGTTTTTATGTTATTTATAAATTTTGTATTTTCTTGAAGTTTGTTTGTAGCGCAAGTTGAAGAAGCAATATCAGGATTATCCGCAACTGAAATGGATAAACGGAAGGGTCAACACTTTGTCAAGTGGTTAAAGACTCAGGTACTTTAATTTTATTATTTTAAACACTTTAGTATATTATGTATTTCTAACAATGTTACTTTTTGTATAGGTTGATTATGATGATCCACATTACCCGGTATGGTTTCACAATTTGGTCCTAGGTCTGGTAGCAAAGGTGACTACATCACCTATGTATTTAACACGAGTATTTACCTTTCACGCATACGAGTATGGAAAACGGTGGGCAACAAGTAACTACGGAGTGTGTGTGACCGGCGAAACAGAATTCTACGGAATTTTGCAAGAGATTATTGAAGTTGAATTTGTGGGGTTATTGAAGCTGAAGTGCATCCTCTTCAAATGTGACTGGTTCGATCCCGTTGTGAACAGGGGTACTCGGATTAACAAATTTGGTGTTGTCGATGACTCAGAATGAATGTAACCAAATGTTCTCAAAATTTAAATATGTGTAAGACTTCAGTTATATGTGTCATTCGGTTGGATTTTACAACTTTAATTAAATTAGAATTTGAATTTAATTAAATTGGAGTTTGAATTTTAATAAAGTTGGATTTTGAATTTTAATAAAATTAGAGTTTGAATTTTAATTAAATTGGAGTTTACGGTTAAAATAATTTAATTAATGATTTAGAGTTTTTTTTAAAAGTGTTAGGGTTTAAGAGGGAAATTGGTTGAAGACTGAGTGAAAGAGATGAAGTTATATATAGAGTTAAGTGATATGGGGTTTAGGGATTCGATTTTCAGGGCTTGAACCCTGGTTCGTAGTAAATTTGTTGTAATAGAAAACACGGGCCTGGTACTTTCGTTGTAACTGGGCCTTGTACTTTAGTCGTAATATGGCCTTGTACTTTCGTCGTAATGAGAATACACGCTAGTGGTACTTTCGTCGTAATGAGAAAATACACTAGTGGTACTTTCGTCGTAATAGAGCCTTGTAGAGTCTTCGTAATGCAAAACACGTGCGTGGTACATTCGTCGTAAACGAAAACACGTGTGTGGTACATTTGTCGTAAACGAAAACACGTGTGTGGTACTTTTGTTGTAAATTTACACGACATTACAACGACAAGGAAATCTATATATACTCGAGTCTCATTCACGAGGCTTGCCTCGTGTATTCCTCCCAAATCCCTCATTTCCTTCTAAGGTATGTACCTTCTTCTCTTTTTCTAGTTAGGTAGTTAATAGGTGGTTAGTTTAGGTGATTAAATTAGGTGGTAAAATTAAGTAACAATATTATTAGATTTTTTTAGAACATGATTCGATTAGGTGATTACAATATAAATATATATTTTTTAGAACCTGATTAGAATTTTTTTTTAAATTTCAGATGGCACCTAGGAAACGTCCCACTTATTCGGATATATTTGTTCCGGAGCGGGGACATATAGTTCAGCACCATCCTCTTTTACTGATCCGGAGGCGGTTCCGGAGACACAGGGAGAATCCTGGGCTCCTCTTCATCTTTATGCACCACCTATACAGCAGCTGATGCCCCCACCTCCACTTCCATACGAGGCACCTCCACCGGCTCCACACCCTGCCCCAGCAGCCGAAGTTCATCCAGATTTGCTTGTCCCTCCATCTGCACCATACGCGATATATACTGTCGAGGATCTTCTTGCTCAACCTGGACGACCAGGACTGAAGATTTTGGACCCCGATACCCCAGAGGTTACTTATTGGTAAGTTTTTAAATTTTATTAATTTGAGTATTTGACTTTATATTTGTTATACTCATCTAACATAATTTATATTATTTTCAGGTTTGGGGTCCATAACTATGTCGGCCGAACCATCGCCGACACAATCAAAGGTTATTTCATCGAGCCCCATCCCAACTGGAGTATGACTCCCGAGCACATTAGAACCACATGGTTCAAATGTTTCGCGGTATGGGTTTTAATTTCTAATTTTCTATTTAATAATTATAATTAATAATTTATTTTAATTTTTCTAAAGCATTTTCTTTTTGTTTAATTGTTTCAGTAAAGGTGGCACTAGTGCTTAGCAATCAACGAGAGGGTTAAGGCGGAGTTTGTTGCTAGAGCAAAGCTCCGCCTTTGCAACACTGTCTCATATTGGAAGGACAAGTGGGAGTACTACGGCTATAAGGCAAAACCCACCGAGCTCACGAAGGAAGTATGGGATGGCCTCATCCCCATTTGGAAGCTCCCCGGCTCAGTCCGTAAGTCCAACAACTGTTCTTCTTCCCGTATGACGAAGGATGCGGATGGAAACCTGCCCATGCTTCACACAACTGGACAAAACCCTCACGCCGGAGTTCGTCTACGAGTTGTAAGTTTTTAAATTTAAATTTTTTTGTTTATTTTCATTTTTTTAGTTATTAATTAATTATTAATATCTTATATGAAAAACTACTAACTCACTTTTTAACGCTTTTGTAGGCTAAGAAGACCGGAGTGATGTCATTTCTGTCTGAGCTTTTCAAGATCACTCACCAAAAGGCGAACGGGGCTTTTGTAGATCCACGCTCGGAGAAGCTCTATCACGACGTGGCTGCTCGAATTCAAGAGCGCAAGACGCAGCTAACCCAGGCTTCTCCAGATGGATTTCCCATCAAATTGTCTAATCAGGAGGTCGACCCAGTTCTTCGAAGAGGTAAATTTCTAAAATATGTTTATATTTTTAATTTTTAAATTTCAATTATAGTATTTTATTTTTAATTATTTTTAATATTTGTTTTAAAAGGTGGCTCTAAAGAAGAAGGGGCAGACGATAGGCATTGGATCCGTCAATGACGTCCCAAAGGCCACTTCGTCTTACTATTCTAGCCAGGATGAGGAGAATGCTTGGCTGAAGGCTCAGGTGGACGACCAGCAGGTTCGTTTGCAATCTCTAGAGGATCTTCTTGACGTCATGGCGGTTGAAAACTAGGTTCTACATAGAGCACTGCAGGAGAGACGTCAGAATCTCAGCGGACAAGCGCCTGTTTCCAATCATGTGGACGAGCCTGGAGATTCTACGGGAGGGAACGAGACCTCAAACAACTACTTTGACAATGTCGAGCTCCCGTAGATTTATATATTTTTATTTTATTTTAAATATTTTTATTTTGTATTATAAATTTAAATACTATTTTATAACTTTTATAAATTCAGTTTTTCAGATTTAAATTTATTTAATTTTTAATTATTCTAAAATAATTTTTATTTTTAAATTATTTAATTTTTGTATTATTAAAAACATTCAAATTAAAAGCCTCGTAAAATTTACAAGGAATATGCAAGGAATACATTGTATAGTTCTTGTAATATTTACAACTAATTTACAAGGACTTCGTTGTTGATTCGTCGTAACATATTACAAAGAATTAACTAGGAAGGAAATGTACATTCGTCGTAATATATACAAGGATTAAAGGAGTACTATGGTAGGACGCGTTACAACGAATATACGATGAAACAGTTCTAAAGAATTACGACGAATGTCTCCTATCTATCTTACTACGAAACGTTTTCGTCGTAACACTAACGAGGATATTACGACAAATTGTCCAGTACGACGAGTGTTTACAACAAATTGCGATTCCTTGATAATTCGTCGTAATGTCAAATTTACGACGAATTAACAAGGAATACGGCCGTAGTAAAGTGGTTGTTTTCTTGTAGTTAAGTCACTATCGTGAGTGTCGATCGACCACTACGTGCTATCGATTGACGCTACTTCTAAACAGTTGTGATTTGTATGTTTGATATGTTCTCTAAACTTCTAATTCAACTCTCTTTTGTTACTAGAGTTTTAGACAGTTTAAGATATATTTCAGGGTATAACCAAGCTCTCGCTTGCGCTATAAGATCCTATAATCTAAGGTTAAAGTGATCGAGTTCAACTCAGCATTAAGATCTACTTAAACAAAGAACTAATTAGAATAACCCAGACAATTTCATAACATCAACAAGCCATTAAATACCCTAGAAGAACCCAAAATCTATGAATAGACTACTCAGACATGATTGTGATAAACATGTTGAATAGCTGAATGAATTGCATTAGAAATAATAATAAAAGGGAAGTTTAAGATCTTAGTCCGATAGCGAAATACATCTCTCTCTCTCTGAGGTAGCCGTCAATGTTGTAAGTTAAAAATGGCTGTAAAACAAGTGTATCTTGCAAAACAACTAATAAACCTAATAAATAAACTAAAATATGGCCAGAGACTTGTCTTGCAAATCCCTGGTTATAAAACAAGTGTGTCTTCCATGTACTTTTCTTACCTAATCAACCTTCCCTACCACAACCTACCAAAAGCTATCTGACATACCCTCTACCATCCTCATTTAATTACATAGCATATAGTGCATGCTTTATCCTGGGAATATTGATCAAGGGACACATGGACTCGTAACCAAGCAAGTGTATGAACCACAAGTAACCTTTTAAATCTTTTTCCTCTCTCTTCTCTCTTCTCTAAATCTTTTTATATCTCAAATTCAATGCACAATGATGCTGATACAATGCATCTTGCCATCTCATTTTTGATTTTTTGACAAAGTTGTAGGTGAATAGTGGGGTCATCGGTTATGTATCTACACCTCGCTTCCAACAATGTGTGAGCATTCCGTAATTGGAATAGTGGGGTCATCGGTAATGTACTTACGCCGCTGCATCTCGGGAAATCCTTTCAATCTTTTTCTTATAGATACTGCAGAAACGTGAGAGGAGGATAAGAAAGTAAAGTATTTTTACCTTTCAGATTTGCAAGAGGATTTCGATCCTATGTATACCTAGCCCAGAAAAAGAAAATATAGTTACTTAAGTTGGAGGTTAGCTTTGGTTCCTTCAGAAGTTCTTAGTAAGTGTGGGTGTTACAAGATAATCAATCTACTTAGTTATTCAATCTCAAAATGGTGATAGAAAATTGTGTAGCAAAGTGTTGCATGAAAAGGTGATGTTCTAAATATAACTTCTAAATTTGACTCAATAATCACTTTTTTCTTTTTTTTATAACCGTTAGTAAGAAATAAAACATCATAAATAAATTATGGTGTTAGTAACTACCTTTCCTAGAATTTAATAACATTGTCTCAGTGTGAAAATAGTCTAAGATTGGCGGGATTAAATAAATTGGAATGTAAAAAAGTTAGTTTTTAGGATTTAAGAACTCGTACCTTTCTGTCGTAGTCGCCATCGATCGACGGTGCCAAAGGACTATCGATCGATGGTCGACAAATAGCATGAACCTGTCAACAAGTAACCATAAAAGTGGCGAAGACCTCCACATTTTGATCATCTCTCTTTGTGTTAGCATTGTTAGACACTCAAAACATCAAGTTAAAGCAGCAAGTAGTGATAATAAACATGTGTTCTAAAATCCGACAAAATAAACGACACGAAATAAGCCATGCACAATTCTGAAAATAAGATAAAAGGGAGGAGAGAAAAAATGTAGGCTACTCCTCGTCAGTGTTGTCCATATCTGGCTAGCGTGGTGGTGCTGGAGCTTCTGGTGGAGACCTCGCTCTGGTACACGGATTGCTGAAGCACTGGCACCTGGTCATCGCCTCTAACCTACCCCATATAGCCTGACGTGCACCCACCACGAATCTCTGGAAGTCTCCT
>CAJHQP010001930.1:0-98288 GCA_905132765.1 Moricandia arvensis
TTTATGAAATGATATATATATATATATATATATATATATTTAGAAAGAAAGAAAATTGTTTTCATTGAAAAGCTGTGTATGTTAAATTCTGTGCCACTTGATTGAAGGTTGAGTAACTGCGAAGTTGGCAGGAAAACCGCCCTGAAGTGACGCTCTAATAATTGTTTTGATTTCTTCCCACAATTTCCTCCATTATTTCTCAATTCTCGAAAGATTAAAAATACTTAAACTTCGGCCTTCTTTTTCTGGATTTTTGGAAGAAACTCGTTCTTATTTTTTCATTTTTTTTTTCCTGAGGTATATAACTTTGTGATAGAGCTTCATTGATTGAGGACTGTGTGGATGATGACCATTTTAACGAAAAGCTGATCAAATGGAGTTTGAATTTGTCAGAATGAAAGTCTTTGCAAAATTCCAGCCAAATAATACTTTGGAATGTTTATTAATTTCTTTTACATGAAGGCTTTCAAAAATAAGACAAATCTTTCAAATAATCATTTCTAAATTTTTTGTCACAAAAATAACATTCAAAAACAAAAATGACCAAACTAACTTTTTTTTTGTTTTTTAAAAATTAATATTTTTTATTTTTTCAATTTTAAACCCTATCTCCCAAAACCTCACCTCATAACTCTAAATCATAAGTCTAGATTAGTTAACCCAAATAATATAAATTTATATTTACACTATTTAATAAAGTTTATTTTGATCATTTTTTTAAAAAGTTATTTTTGTGACAAGAAATTTTTTATGTCTAATTTAGGGTATTCTTCTTTAAAAATATATATACTCACGTTTAAGAAAGCTGTGTTCATAAATTATACACATTATATGAGCACGATTGTGTAAAGATAGCAGAAGATAGAGACTACAGAATTCCATGTATATTAATAAAATAATAACCTAATAGCATTATTGCTTAGATTCGTTCTTCTTCATTTATTTATGTGGTTTTCAAAATCTTCTTAACATTAATGTATCAGGCTATTGATCGAAGGCTGCTGCCTATGATAATGACCTAACGAAAAGCTTATCAAAATTAAATTAATTAAATAATGTCAGATTGAATGTTTGTAAATTATCAGCCAATAAAAAATATATACACATATCTAATTGTTTATTCTTGTGTGTGTGTGTGTTTGTTTTCTTATATTTGGAAGTTCTCCAGTTATTTAGATCACATGGACAAATTTCTCCGAAAAGGGGACCCCTCTTCTGATCCCTTAATTTTAGGAATAATAATGGACGAATTTTGGAAACCTCATATATATATATATATATATATATCAATTCTCATATATATATATATATATATCAATTCTCATATGAATTTGTTGCTATTTATTCTATTCGGAACATGCATGGTAGATTATTTTGATAAGTTTATTAACTGAATTATCGATGTTCTGATAAGTTTATCAACTTGGTATGAGTCGTATGACCATACTAACTGTAAAACTATTTGGTGATGAATCCTTCATTTCGTTTCACAGTTAATTTGGTACACTCCTATTCTCTTAGAAAAAGGTGGAAGAAGAATGTAGTGATGAAAGTGAGAGATATGGGAGGACTATTGTAAGCAGTGACTGCACCGCATGATCTGAGATCGATTGATGTGAATATGGTAACCAATAACACCCAGATTCACTTTTATGAAAAAATGTAGGGTCGACGAGCTATTTTCTCACGAAAACTATCGTATAGCATCAAATCACCACCAAACTATGACCTAGTGTTAAATCTCCATAATTTGAAAGTTATAAACTTATTTCTCTATGAAATAACAAATTCGAATGTATTTCTCCCCGAACCGATACTTCGAAACTTAATTACCCATAGACCATGGTTTTAGTTGGTTTATTATTAACCAAATAGTTTAAACCGGCTAAACCAAATCAAAATTCATTTTAAACAACTTTTATTAAAAAATATTGTTTCTCTTCTTGTTGAAATTTCAAAATATAGATATTTTTGAACTTCAAGAAAGTTTTAAGTTTATAGTTTTGTGTTTTCTGAAATTTTAAAAAAAAATTACATCAAGATTTTATTTTTATAAAGTTTAATAAAATCACAATGAACAAATAATCTTGTTAAATTTGTGTGTGTTTTTTAATTGTGAAATAAAAAAATATCAAATTTTGATAAAAATAAATGTCAAAAATCTAATTTTGTTGAATTTTGACGAGAATCAATTTTTTTTATCAATAAGTATCCATAATTTTATATTTTTTTATGTTATTGATAAAAAAATGATTTACGTCAAAACTCAACAAAACATAGATTTTTTTTAAGTGCAAAAATATAAAACATTAGGAAAGCTTTTTAAGTTCAAAAATATCTATATTTTGAAATTTGAACAAGAAGAGAAACAATATTTTTTTAATAAAAAGGTTTAAAATGAATTTTGGTTTGGTTTAGCCGGTTTAAACTATTTGGTTAATAATAAACTAATTAAAATCATGGTCTATGGGTAATTAAGTTTTGAAATATCGGTTCGGAGGGAAATACATTCGAAATTATTATTTCGTGGAGAAATAAGTATACAACTTTCAAATCATGAAGATTTGACACTAGGTTATAGTCTCGTAGAGATTTGATGCTATACGATAGTTGTCGTGGGGAAATAAATTGTCGACCAAAAATGTATCTTCAAAATGATATTGTTTAAAGTTTAGATGGGGAACATAATAATCATTATTTGAAAAAGAACCAATACAACTTCTATTTTTATTTTTGTTTACAGGATAACCATTCAAACTTGGCCTTGAAATAGAAAACCATCGAAAATTCCTAACCACACACTCAAAACTTTAGCAGCTTAAAACCCTAGATACAAACGTTTTAACATCCAATCTGATACAACGTTCAACGATAATAATATAATCCTTTCCGACCATATTCTAAGAATAGAAATTCAGCGTTATAACCTTTAGAATATGTGAATAAAGGAAGAGGTCAAAAGCTTAGTAGTTCAATAAACTGTAGATAGAAACAAACTGTAAACAATTATCCCTCTATTTAAATTGTTAAATTAAATAGATTTTATGATTAAACTCAAAAGCATATTAGTCAATGGAAAAATTATCTAAGCTCTTACAATGATAGCAACGCAAGTGTTTGCCAAGAGTCATTTTAATTCGCCTTTCAAAATAGACGGATTATATTTTCCATGTTTAGTCCATACTAAGCTCTACCATATTTCCCCACATTTGTCGCTCCTCTTTTTTTTTTAATTTCAATGTAAATCGTACAAGTCTTGTTAACAAATAAAAATCAAATCATTACCATACATTCAAGTTTTGACTAGTAATTTGAAATGCTTACAAAGTAAAAGTTCACCTACTACTTAAACATGAAAGAGTCATCCATCACAATTTTAGTTGGAGGAAATGTTTGATGCATTTGAAAAAATTAATTAGCGCATGAGTTTCAAGTTTTAATTGTAGTTAAGAAGGTTAGATTATATGAGCCTGCCGGCATAACCAATATTCAATATAAATAAATAAAACTGTCAAATGAAAACCAAAATCATATTCATTTTGTTAGGCAGCTATTTCTTTCGACAGAATCATTAAAATTTAGGCCATTTTATAAGTTAGTTCTTTTCTCAAGAAGCACATCGTAATTTAGGTAATTTTGTAACTTAGCTGGAAATATATTTTTGTCTTAAATTTTAGAATATAAAAAATTACAAATAAGTAGGCGCCAATGGCAGTATGACTTTAGGCAATTTGTAAGTTAATTCTCTTAGATACTTGAGAATTTATGATAAATATATATATATATATATATATATATATATATTATAGAAATTGGTTTAATACTATATGGAATAACTTAATTAAGTTCTGTACGATCTTCTTGTTTGTCAATCATCGTCATCATATATCTTTTGAAACCAAGTGAATACGTATTTGACTTACGACCGTAGTCGGCAGGAATGCATTCAAAGAAACAAACAACAGTCTAGAAAGATAAAGTAAAAGTCATATTGGTAAACATATATGGAAAATGCACTTCACCATTATTTTAACCAGAAGTTTTCCGATTTTGGCAAAAATTGTACCCCTGATATTTTATATCCAACATTCTTAGTTTTATTATAGTATTTAATTAATAGTTCTAATATTATAATAAAAATTATTATTTGCATATTTCAAAATACAAAAAAATATTTTATACCTTCAATGTAATCCACGACAAATAAAATAATAGTACTATGGAGTCTCGTAGTTTGCAAATATGCATAGGGTCGGATATTTTGAATCTTGATTCAAGGATTTTCAGTAATATGCGCTAAATAAATATAATATCCAGGAAATTCATGTACTGGTGTAGTATTAAGCTTTCGAAGGTTTTACTTGACCTTCATTTTCCAGTGATATACATACATATTTTTTGGACCACTGAAAATTTTCTTAAATTATTGTAATGCTATATACTTAAAGTCTGGGATCGTATAGTATATTATCCTGAAATATATATGGATCTGTAATTGATTGGTTAACAAAATCATTTATAATGTATATTTGATGAACTAAGTTTCCTTCATTTCTTTGAATCAAAGGACCAGATAAAAACAATGGAAGTCACACGGTACGTGATCCAATAAATCACATCAGGACTATATGGCATAAGTATTTTACAAATATTTTCCCAAAAATAAAATTAAAGACTATCAAATTTAATAAAGAATTTTAAGAAGTATAAACTATCACAGAAAAAGAGTACTTAATAATATATATATATATATATTTGGTAGAATATACAAGTGAATTATTTCATATGACGTGTGTTCCTTTGAAGCCAAGTTCCTTAGACTCGTATCTTCTGTCTATAAATAAGACTCTCTTCTCCTTCTTCTACCTCACTCACATCCTCTTAGCTTAATATATAACGAAAGAAAAGTAGAGAAGATTCTGTAAAGCTCAGGAGGGATAGCGCCATCATCATCACATTCACATCGATATTTTGGCGCTGTCCATCCTGAGTTTCATTGGCTCTTCTTTCTACAATGCAAAAAAGGCATGGAAACAACTTCAAAATCAAGTTTAGAGTCTCATTTTAGCTCTCTTCAAAATAATCCTGTTTTCTTTATTTTTTTTGTTTAATAGAAAAAAATAGTCTCTAAAACAAATTATGAAGAGAAAATAAAAGATCTCTCATCCTTGGCCTCTTTCTCCGGTGAAGTCACCCACCGATGGGTAGGTTTCGACTATCTTTTAGTAGTTACAATTCTTTTGGTAAAACTCTTATTATATACATTAGTGTTTGCTATTGCCGTTTTGGTTAAAAATGATTGATTAATGTCCACCCAAACTTTATAAACCAATTATTCTGGGGAAAGGTGAAACCCAATCAAGTATATACATGCATTCCTACTATTTTGACAAAAAGTAAATATTTTTACATTTATTAGCCAAAAGTTGCGATATCATAAGTATTTTAGTTCTTCTCTTTTTATAGATTTTGTTAGGATTTACTTACTTTATGGGCCTGTGCCTGTGGTTGGGGCCAGGCTAAGTGGGGAACATATATGCTCTGCTTCATAAACCACGTGGACTAACATGCATATTCACAGTCACATTAATTTCCTCATAGGAATCATTTTCAGTCTTTTCATTACATTTTAAATTTATATAATCTTGTTGGACCTTGATGGTTCTCCTTCACGTTTTAAGATATCTCCCCCCTTATCTTAACTTCCTCCTTCACACATGTATACTACTATATATATCAATAGAATAAAAACAAGAGATTATTTTTGGACATTTCTTTAACTTTTTATATTATAAGTGTACTACTACCATTTACTTTTAATATTATTTATTTAAATTAAACTGCTGAATATTTCTTAAAGCTACTCTACGAAATTATAATTTTTATTTATGGCTTCCGATTTACCTCATGTATATTATAATTTTATTGATAATTACGTTAAAATATTCTTCTATATTGTGACTAAATATTCATGATAATGTTATTTACTAATGTTATGTACCTTTCCTATGAAAATATATTTCAGTTTTTAACCTATGTATTCAAATATGTTATACAAAGTAAAAAATCTGTTTATAAAAATTATCTTCAATTCAAACTTTTAGACATTTAAATTCAAAACATAAGGTGCTACATAAGTATCAAAAACTTTAAGAGAAATTGCACTATATATACAAAAAACCTAAATTCAGTAACTAATTAAAACTCCTAGCTTACTTTTACTTTCTCTTCCTATCTCTCTAATACACTATCTCTCTAAAATTTTAATTTCCCATTTTTTTGTTATTTGGTAAATAAGTTCAAACTTTAATGCTGAAAAAATATTACTCAAAAACATTATAATAGCAAAGTGATTCATATAGTAAATAAAAATCTCGTGCTTTCAAATTTTACAACCTATACAAAATATATTATATTTTTCTTTTCATATCAATTTAAAATAATTATAATGATTCATAAATCATGGTATAATATTAGATTTTTAGGTTGTAAAATAAAATATTTATAAAAAAGACTATTGTAGCGCTTTTAAAACGTAAGTCAAAAATTTATATGATATTCAAGAAAAAGACCACTGGTAATTAATTATTTGAAGTTTCCGATTCCCTTTTAAATTAACTTTTTATTTATATTTCGTCCGGAGATCTTTAGTCCAATGGCTTTCCGCTATCAAACGTTCGATAACCACATGCATGTACAGTTAAATCTAAATTACCATATTAACCCTGGAGGGATCTCAACCCCCAGGGGGTCTACCCCTCGGCGCGAGACAGCCCATTTGGTACTATGGGGAATTAGATACCCCAATTGCCTGGCCAAACCTCATGGTGAATCTGAGGGGGATCGAACCCGCGGCCTCTTAGAAACCGTCGGATCTCTCGCACCACTCGACCAATGAAGCTTGGTTACAAGAGTTCATTGTGGGAAAATAAAATGTTTCCAAGTATTATAGAAAATCACTACTATTTGTAGTTATAGATGAACAGCAGTCAGAAATAGTGGCAGAGGCAGAACTAAACTTATATGGGTTATAATTTAATTTATTATTGGTAAAAGAGTACGTACATAAGATTTGAACCCAAGATAAAGATCAAAAGAAAAAGAATTTTTAACCATCTCACCACGATAATTACAGTATATCCAAGCTTAAATTCCATAATTTACTGATTTTATATAGGTCGGCAACTGACCCCCTTCACACCAAAGGGCTCCGCCACAGGACATATATAGTTACTATTTCCGGCAGTTTTTTTCTACTGTGGGAAAAAAACACTAATCTGTGAAATGTTTCTACTTATAATTACTACTGGGTTGAGATAGATAGAAGACTTGATAAGAAAAAACAAAGAAGGACCAAAATATGCATGAAGATAAAATAGCCAATAAAGAAAAAAAACGATGAATTATATTTAAGAAATGGACTAAATCATTTACAAAACTTTTAGAATCATCAAATTCATTCACTAATAAGTGTAAGGTGTACACACGATATAGCTTAAATACAAATGAAACTAAACCAAAGCTAATAACCAACATGGAACTTGTTTTATAACTTCTAATAGCTAGGTTAACGTTCAAACTGGACCTACTAATCATAGGTTCATTCTTCTTACGAAACCTGACAAACGAGTATTGCCATAAGTCCATAACAATAAAAACGAGCATTGCAATTAATTGAAAGAGAAATATTTTAGGATATTACTAAAAAAAATTTTGTTACAAAAATAGTCATTCAAAAGAAAAATGATAAAATATATTTTTTTTATTAAAAAGTGTAGATATACATTTATACCCTTAATGTTAACTAATTTAGATTTATGATTTAGAGTTATGGGTGATGTCTTGGAAATGAGTTTAAAATTATAAAACAAAAAAGATTATCTCGGTCATCTTTTTTAACGATTATTTTGGTGACAAAAACTTAAAAAAAAAATATTTGAAAGATTTACCTTTAGTGAAATTATTTGTCAAAAAATTAATGAAATTACAACTGAAGGAGAATAGATCTTTGGATTATAATTTAGCTAACAGCCTTACATTATTGATAAAGTTGCATAGTAGATATGTACTGTTAAGGAAGGTATGTGAAATAACTAAGAGTTATGGTGCATTTTAGGTACTATTTGTTGTCGACAGGGTCCAATGATTATAATGTTAATATGTAATATGATATAGCCATATTGGTGGTAGTGTTGGTGTATATTAACGTGCATAATCAGGCATTGGAAGAGTAAATGAAGTCAAAGAATAGGTCTTCTTCTGTATACATTTTACTGGGACCGCAAGTCATGTAAAGCTGCTCTGCTAGCTGATGCTGCACGGCGTCGCAATCTCTATTCTTTATTTAATTCTTTTTAACTGAACACATTTGCCCAATTTACGATGAGAATTAAAGGCTGGCTTCAATTCTCTGCCTTACTCGTCCTCTATGATTTTTAAGGCTTACTATTAAATTCAACTCTGCCAAATGGTAAAAACGTTGTTGATCTTTAAATTAATATGTATATATATATTCTTGTACGATTTTGTTAAGACATGATGAATGCATGTTTCTTAAGTTAAATTTTTTTAGGAAAAGTTAAAAAACAATTTCTTAGTTTTCTTAACTTAATAAACAGTTTCTTATTTCATAGTTTGTTAGAGCATCCACATTCGTGGACTTCAAGTGTGAGTCTTTAGCCATTATAAATATTTAAGGACTCTTACCCAAAAAATCAGTCCAATGGTGGACTCCATTTAGGAATCCTTAGAAAAAAAAAATTGTTAAAAATGTTTTAGAAAAAACTAAAATTAAAAAACGAAATAAGTTATTTTTGTTTATCATATTTGGGTTTCATTTTGATCATTTTCACAAAAAAATAGTGCTAATTAGGGCATTTTCACGGCACCACGTCGCTAAGGATTCGCTAAAGACTTACTCTTTAAAATCCTTATTTAAGGACGGCTTCTTATACTATTCACTTCAGATATTATTATTTAATATTAATTTGTTTAAGAAACTGTGCTAAGGACCTGTACAAAATCATTGTTGCGGATGGTCTTAGGAACAGTTTCTTAACTTAAAAACTTGTTTCTTAAAACTCAGTTTAAGAAACTTGCAATAATTATGGCCTAATAGGTTGTGAATACATGAGTTTAGCATCGTATGGATACAAATTTCAACTAAAATGGAATGAATATTCACGCCAGTAAACCTAATGCATAATAACATGAATGAATGAATGTAAAATATGTCTCCACGCTAGCTATTATAATGGAACCACTACAAACAAGACCAGCCCAATTTTTTGCATTAATCATGTTTTGGTTGAACCAGTGAAGTAGAATATTTTTGAACCAATGATCCTCTCCTAACATCTTCTTTGGCCTCATTCCCTGTACTTTTCGATCTTTATCGTTTCAACTTTTAGAAGTTCGTAGCTGTTGAGTTAAATTTTAAGTTAAAATATAGCATTTGAACTCGATTGTCTCTGTGAAAGGATTTTAACACAGATATCAGCCACAAACATAATAGAAACGGTCAAGATCAAAACACAATCAGATGAAATATTCGATTTGAAGAATTATTATATCTAAGTTGCATGACTTCTAAATTGTTCCAAAAAAGGTTATGAATGTTTATAACCCCTTAAATTTCAAATTCAGTCATGGGAACAGTTCACATATGTTAATGATATCCTGATTATCCAACTTACAACTCTCTAGATTTGGTTCCACAAGTTCCATCTACGCAGATTTCAGATTACAACAGTTCTGTAAATTGATAAAAAGGAAGGAGTGAGTGACACAAGAAGCAAAAACTTAAAATGAATGTCACAAGTCGCACACAACCAAGGAAAGAATACACGAACCGAACTGAAAACGCACAATAAAAAGCCCATAAAAGGCCCATGCTTAAAAATACTTCAAACTCCTCTCATCCGACCGTTTAATCAGTTACTACAGTACTTTAGTAGTACAGTCTAGATAAAGAACATGCGGTTCTCTTTCTTCCCCCTCCGCCGAGACTCTCTCTCTCTTCTCTCTCTCTCCGTAATGGCGGCGGTCGCGACGTTCCTCTCTCTCTCCTCCCTTCGACCACCCTCAACTTTCCAACTTCGCGATCTTCCTCGGAATCCTAATCCATCAATTCGAAGAAGAATCATCCTTAAATCTCCCGTCGTCGCAGCTTCTTCTAAGAACTCCTCTCCTCAAAATATACAGAACATAGTGGAATCCCCCGAACCGGATCCTGATCCTGAACCGGACAATGGGTAAGCTTCCATATTCTTGTTCCTGCCTCCTAACTATTAAAAGTTAATATCTTGTTTTGTTGGGTTCAGAATTGGTAATATTGGAATGGAGATTATGTCGATTGCATTACCAGCTGCATTAGCTTTGGCTGCTGATCCTATTACATCACTTGTCGACACTGCCTTTGTCGGCCACATTGGTAAATTATTAAACTTGCTTTTGTTTGGTTATAACTTATAACATTGCTATTGAATTAGAGGTCATTAGCTCAACCTGAAAGGATCATGGCCACTTAGGGCCGCAGTTGAGTGACCACTGAGACGAAATTAATATTACATGTTGTAGTTTCGGGTCTTGGGGATTACAGGCTTCGAGCCGAACCTCCTGATATTCCAAAACATTGCTATTGAAAACTTTATTTGTTATTGTGACAGGTTCTGCAGAGTTAGCTGCTGTAGGAGTATCGGTTTCTGTATTTAACTTGGTGTCTAAGCTCTTCAATGTTCCTTTGCTGAATGTTACTACATCGTTTGTTGCTGAAGAGCAGGCCATTGCTAATAAGGATGATAATGATTCCACGGAAACAAGTAGTGTTTTGCTGTACTTAGTTAAAGATTATCATGTTTTGTGTTCTGACTTTGAATCTTTTGTTGTTGGTGTTGAAAGGAAAGAAAGTGTTGCCTTCTGTTTCAACGTCATTGGTTCTTGCAGCTGGTGTTGGTATAGCGGAGGCGATAGCTCTCTCTCTTGGATCTGATTACTTGATGGACATCATGGCTATACCTTTTGTATGTTTACTCTTGGATCACTTGTAAAGTATAAAGCTATCTTTGCAGTTTTGTAAGTAGTTTGTAAATTTTTATCAGGATTCACCGATGAGAATACCAGCAGAGCAGTTCCTAAGACTTAGAGCGTATGGTGCACCACCAATAGTAGTTGCATTAGCTGCGCAAGGAGCTTTTCGAGGTTTCAAGGACACTACAACGCCTCTATATGCCGTTGGCAAGTATTGCAACATTCATCTTTTCTTTTTTCTTGTATATATGCATGTCTGTTTGCGTAACCACCAATTGTTTTTAGTTTGCATAATGTTTCTGATATGGTGAACTCTGTATGGACAGTTGCGGGGAACGTGCTTAATGCCATATTGGATCCAGTTCTGATATTTGTTCTTGGTTTTGGTATCTCTGGTGCTGCGGCTGCTACTGTGATTTCTGAGTACGTCACAAAATGTGGTAAACTTTTGATACTTTAATAGAACTCGTTTTCTGTAAGTGCGTTCGTCTTGATTCATGGCTTATTATTGTTTCACTTTGTGAAAATGTTTCTTCAGGTACTTGATTGCGTTTATTCTTCTGTGGAAGTTGAATGAGAATGTTGTTTTGCTTTCTCCTCAAATCCAAGTGGGAAGAGCCAACCAGTACCTCAAATCAGGTATCTCCACAGTCTCTTTAAACAATTTAAACGCAAAACATAGAATGGTACTGTGTGAAATGTATTGATTCATGCTTAGGTGGGCTTCTGATTGGTAGAACGGTGGCACTGCTTGTGCCATTCACGTTGGCTACTTCATTAGTGGCTCAGAAGGGACCTACTCAAATGGCTGGCCATCAAATCTGCTTGGAAATCTGGTTGGCTGTCTCTTTACTCACCGATGCTTTAGCCATTGCTGCACAGGTCTATTATCTTTTGCAACTCAACTTCGACGAACAGCATTCACGTATTGTGGAAAAGTGTTCACTTAAATTTTCTACCCCTTGATTCAGAGTCTTCTTGCGACCAGTTTCTCTCAAGGAGAGTATAAACAAGCTAGGGAAGTTCTTTTTGGAGTCCTTCAAGTTCGTATTCCCTAGCTCTCTTCTTTATGTGTTTCATGTTTGATGATATATACATGTACTGCAATGTTTTTGTGCGTGTTTGATTTTGAGCAGGTAGGTTTAGCAACTGGAACTGGTTTGGCTGCTGTTTTGTTCATCGGATTTGAACCATTTTCGAGCTTATTCACAACAGATTCAGATGTTCTGAAGATTGCTTTGTCAGGGACCTTAGTAAGACCTTATCGTATACTCTCCTAAAAGTTAGAAAGGATAGTCAACAAGTTTGAATGTTTCTAAGTAGTAAGTAATGTTGTTTGCATGCATGAAGTTTGTGGCTGGATCTCAGCCGGTGAATGCTATAGCGTTTGTTCTTGATGGGCTCTATTATGGAGTCTCTGACTTTGGATTTGCTGCTTACTCTATGGTCTCTCTTTCTTCTTCTTCACTTGTTGAAGTGCTTGATTCTCCCCTCACATCCCCACAAAAGGTCTGATTAGTTGTTGTTTTGGAACAGGTGATTGTCGGATTCATATCTTCCTTGTTTATGCTTTTGGCTGCACCAACCTATGGCCTTGCGGGGATTTGGACGGGTTTGTTCCTCTTCATGGCGTTGCGGTTAGTTGCTGGAGCCTGGAGGTAAAGAAACAAAAACACCATTCTAGTTTCAACCAAAACAACTGTTTAAGGATTGTTGCTGTTATGTTTTCAGATTGGGGACAAGAACCGGTCCTTGGAAAATGCTCTGGTCAGCTCCAGAGAAACCAGAATGAGTCCGCATGTAAGATTTTTGGGGTATGAAATGTGACACTTAAGATGATGAATGTAAAGTGAACTGACAATGTAAGAGCATAGTTCTAAAGTATAACTGAAGCAGCATAAAACGAGTTATCTGGAACCTGAAATACTCTAGATACGGATTGAATCCACTTCATTGGTAATAACCGGATTCATTGTACATTAATCCGTCATCCAATTCGATTTGATCAAAAGTGTAATCTTCCTCCGGTTTCACTGCTGAGTACACCAACGATTTCATTATCTCGTTTTCAGTCATAGAATCATGATTGTCAGTCTTGTCTTGGACGTTACCAGTTGCAGAAACGTTGTCAGTATCCAACCAATAGCTTTTTGAACTTCCTGGCTCATCTTTCTTTCTTCATTTCTCCACCTGGATCGTTTCCAAAACCGTCAGGGAAGTTTAACCGTGCATAGGGTCCATACACGGCACTAGCCACTCTGTCGTAAGCCAAGGCTCTGTTTTAAACCGTTGTCCTCTTTTTCCATCGTTTTACACAGAGATACAAAATTGAAATTTCGAAACGACTATGTTCATTGCCCTTTTTATATATTCAGCCTGGGAGATACGTCAGACATTACAGTGGGAAGAGTTCTCTATATATCGTCTGGGAAGACGCGTGGTGTTGATTGCTTTGCGACTAAGACTTTGAATCCACTGAAGTTGATATCTTCTCTAGGGTTTAACTTAAGGTGCAAGCTTACCAATCTGACATGTTCCACTTTCTTCTTTCTTAACTATAATACAACTTTTGATATTGTGTTTGTGTGTCTTATAGATTTCTCTGAGACTAATATTTTAATTGTTTGGTGGTAGCTGACTTATTTGTGGCGTGTAAAACCATAAGAATCAGTTAAGGTGGATTGTCAATCTTGGTAGCAATTCAAGCTTCCTTTTAATTGAACTCTTTCCAATCCCAACATGCGCCCTTTTGGGCCCTTTTTCGCCTTCCCACAAAAACAATCTCACTAAGTCAATTGAATTGCAAATCCCACAGCAGTTATGGTTAATTTAATCAAACCCTGAAGAAATTTTTGTAAGCCGAAGACCTGGAAGTGAATATTGAGTCCAGCTTGAAGAAACTCATTTATGAAACAAACCTAAGATTGAATCAAGTTTTTGTGTGCATCTGATCTACTCAAACCTGCGATAGCCCATTTCTCTTTCAAAATAGACGCAACCCATTAAAGCAAATACATAACAATGCGCGTGGCGATCTCAAGGCAACGTGTGGTGCCTCTAATAAACTTTTCTACTATTGTATTGTTTCTGCGTTGGGGCGTTTCAAAAACGTAAACTTTGCATTAGATCATTTGCGTACAGATGCATCCAAGTTTGAGCCATTTCCATTTTATACATGCGTAGTAGTGACACGATCCAAATAAACAGGTCGAACAAGAACACAAACTCAGATCTTTGGACATTAAACAGATCCCAACTCTTCCAACACAATTAAGTTAAAGAAACTAAACGATAAACAAAAGAGAGGTAAAACATATATATAATGCCAACAAGAGAACAAAAACATTAATGAAGATCTCACAACTTTTCACGTTTATTTTGTTTTTTCCAGATTTATAAACCCTAAAGTATCGATTGAACAAACGAATCATATGGAGAAGATCTTTCCAAAAGTAAAAACAAAAACAAAACGATTATACCCATGCAGTGGTAGATCTGAGCCGATCAAGACCCGCATTGTCATCATCCTCGAGCGGCGATAACAGCAGGCGCGGCGGAGGAAGCAGCCCCGCCGAGGAACGAGAGGAAACCAGTAGCAGCCGTCTCCTGCTCATCCAAGAAAAGATCCTCAGGAGCCCTAAACGCCCCATGCGCACAGATCAACGCCACACCAACCATAACCGCCGACACAAGCACAGATCCAACGTCCGTAAGAAACACCACAAAGATACTAAACAGAATCAAACAACCAAGCGTCTCCCGATCGGAGAACGTCCGACCTAGCACCACAATCGGCTGATCGGAGGGACGGAACAGGTAGAGGAAGAGCCACGACGCGAGGAGGCAGAGGAGTAAGACGAGGGAGAATGGATGCGTCACGAGGGAGAATCCGACGATCGCCGTAGCGACGGTTAGGTAATTCACCTTGAAGTATGAGTAGTTCTTGCGGATCCGGACGGCGGCGTCGGAGATTGATTCGGGTTTGGAGAGGGCGGAGCGGTCGGCGAGCTCGGACCAGGGACGGCGCTGGGAGAGGCCGTTGGTGACGGTGGAGGAGATCTGGTTGAGGAATGCACGGAAGGCGGGGGTTGCGATTGGGGGTTGTTGGGATTCGACGGCGGAGGGGACGGTGGTTTGGGGGGTGGTGATTGGGAGGGTGGGAGGAGATGTGGAAGCCATTGTTGTTGCAGATCTGAGATGAAGAAGAAGAGAGTTTTAAAAGAAAGGGAGGTTAGAGAATGTAAACGTGACGAGTAATTAAAGAGAGGGAAGGAGAATATATATGGGAGAGGAGATTGTTGACCTTCCACTTTCCTTCCTAGCTACGGGTCACCGACAATATATGCCTCACTATTTTTTTTATTTTCTTTTTCTTGCTATTTTTTCCTTTTTATAAATTCATTATTTGAGTTTAATAATTACGATTTATAAAAAAAATTATTAGGCAAAATGTATATGTACGTGACTAATTTTTCTTTGATTTTCCTTTTTTTATAAATTCACTATTTGAGTTTAATAAATTTTTTTGGACAAGAGTTTACTAATTTAGAACGTAGTTTTATAATGGTAAATCTTTGAACAATCTCCAATTCAGATCCTTTAGTTAATGATATATATTGAATGGGAAGGGTTATAGAAGAAATCTTTAGTTTTAATATTTATCTACAATTTTAAAATTATTATCATATTTTATATTAATTTTTTAAAAAATTGAACATCATTAATTTAAAAATTATAGTTCAAAAATAGTTGTATAAATATTTTATTTTATTTTTTCATTTAATCCTTATGAATATGTAGATACAAGTTACAACTACATAAGACCTATGTAACGTAGATACAACTACATGTAAAAGCTATGTACAGTAAATTCTATAGCAAACTTTTATAGTCACAAATTACAATCTAATTAATCATCTACTAAATCTAGGTGGGATTCTCTAAGAGCTTAGCCAAATGTAATTAGACTATATCATCCCTTTTAGTACTGACTCTGTATGCCGAACCAGAACACAACATATCCAAGCTTGTTTGGCTAGATGGCTCTTGCAAACATGGTATTAAGAGCTCAGGGTTGAATTGATGAGTTGGTTAGTTTATTAAACCATTCCATTAGGTATAATGATTTGGTTTGTCTCGTAACCCATTGTTCTATGTAGCTTTAACTCTCCGCAGTGAGGATATAGAATTTAAATAAACACAAGCAAGTAGAGTCAAAACACACATCGATCATTTTTTTTATCACCTCAAGTTCAAAGCTATCTTCTTTGTCTTCTTCTTGTTCTTGCTCTCTTTCTTCAACAACATAGCGATTTTAGCAAATCTCTTTCGAGTCACTGATCTTTTCCCATTCTCCTTACCTTCACTCTTCTTGCCCGCAGCCCATCATCATTGCCACTCTTTGCCAGCATCTGACCCAACGACATCTTCTTACTCTCGCTAGCTACATTCATCACATCTGAATCCTCTGCAACGAGTAGCTTCTTGCTGAGTATTTGCCCGATTGACATTGTTGGCTTCAAGACAGGAACTGATGATGATGATGAACCAACAACAGCATCATCATATGTCAGATGCAGACCGTTTACATCCATCAGACGCGTTGTTTTTGGTTTTGTTGTTGTTGTTGTCTCTCTTCTGTTCTTGAACTTGGCAGTATTGTTTACTGATGAAGATAATCTCCTCCTTTGTCCTTTCTCTGACTGTCGGTTACGTAGCGCCTCTTCTGCTTCAAGATTTGTAGCATTTGAAGTATCAACTCTTTCCACAGCTTCCTCCAATGCCTTCTTGATGGTTACAGTTTTCTGCGCCGCTTCGTCTACTTTCTTAAGAACATCCATCTTTGAAACATTCGCTTCTTTAACTCTCAACATTGCATCTTCCACTCGCTTTCTCGCATCTTCCTCTGCGTCTTTACTCACATTCACGGCCTTAATCTCTGCGATTGCAACCGCCTCAGCCCCTCTGGCTGCTTCCTTCATCTTTCTCGCAGCAACCAACCTTGCCTTGACCGCTTTGATCTTCTCTCTTGTGTCTTCAATCTCAGCCATTGCTTTCGCAATCTCCTCCCGTGCGTCCTCTCCTGTTCTCTTGGACTCTTGAGCTTCATCGCTAACTCTTTGAACCTCATTCATCATTCCCAACGCATCTTTCTCGCTGGTTACACCCTTAAAGGTTTTCTGCATAAGTCTCTCACGAGTCTTCTCAAGTGCATCCTTTTCTTCTTGCAGCTTCTTGTTCAAGACCTCTACAGACTTGCGTATACTCGAAAGATCAACCGTCCTCTTGCACAAATTCATCTTTGCCTTGCTTAGATCCTTTAGTACAACACCTGCTGGCTTGATACAACCGTCAACTTCTTCTCTCAGCGACTCATCATTCTCCTCATTCTTCTGCTGCAGTAGCTTCGAGTTGAGCTCTTTAACTGTGGCTTTAGTCGCCTCAAGCTCCTTAACCACCTCAAGCGTCTCGTGTTCTTTCAAGATTAGATCGTTATGTAGATCAGCAGCCTGTGCCTTGAGTCTAATGATATCACCTTCCACATTTTCCTACCACCAGAATCAGAAACATCAATCTTACATGATATACAAATCCACATAACGGTGTTAAGTTTCACTCATCATTATCAATTTATCATCATTATGTGGTTTAAGACATGAACCAGACATCATCAAACATCAATTCCAAGTGATTCATTAAGAGAGAAACATATAGTTTGCGTCGGATATTCATCTTGTCGTTTTCAGACAAGAGCATTGCCAAGTATGCTTAATCAATTAACTGCAGAAAAACCCTAAAGTCACAAACTTTTGGACAAAAACCTTAAAGAAAAGAGACCTGAAAAGCTCCTGGGGGTTTATAATTGTGACTAGGTCTCCAGAAACCGAAACCGCCGAACCGGTTCGCCGCCTCTCTGACTGACTCAAACGGCGTCGAAGTGTCGATCTCGACTCGGCCATCAGACGACAGATTCGAGTCAGGGTTTAAGGTCCCAGGCTCAGTTACAGAGCCAGATTCTGGAGATTCAGCCATGGAAGGGGTGCGGAAGAAGACAGATCGTTGGGAAAGGAGAACAGAGAAGGACAGAGAGTGAAGTGGGAGAGAAGAGAGAAGAGAGAAGAGACAAGAGACTAGAGAAAGAGAGAGAGGGGTTTAGTTTAGTCGATGAGAGTGGAACCAAAACTCATGTTTTGAGGTTGAGATATTGTTGTGAATGTGAGTAAGACGTGTCGGAACGATACGCCACGCGACGGTCGTCTGTATTTGTCGTATACTGTAAGAGAGACTTGAAAAGTCATGTGTGTGTGTATTCGTTTGTGTTGAGCTTCGGTTTCTTTTTTTTTTTTGTTTTTTGGGTATTGTATTTTTATTTTTCTGAACGTTTGCATCTCGTCTCTTCTTGCGTCATGTTATACGGATTGTCCGACCATTAGTTCGGCCCAAGCTTTTCTAATGAGTCCTAAAACATGACTCCATCTTTATCTCGCCAATAATATCAATTTTATTCTTAACGCAAATCAAACTCAAAGCTGATGAGTTTAGACCTTTCTCTAAATCAAACTCTTACCATTAGTGGTTAAGATTAGGTGTTTTGGATAATAATAACCTTTTGTAGATAGCTTTGAGATATTTTATATAATTTGAGTGAGCTTCAAGAACACATAAATGATTGCATAATTTTAAAGATGTATGATTTCTTTGTTCATATTCCATGTGAATACATAAAACAGTCTCCGTTAGAATGAGTTATTTGGATCCCCTATATACTAATCCAAAAGCATTTTTAAAAATGTAACTTTAATTCCAATGCGTAGGTGTTACTAGAAATATTACGAGAACTTCATTCTCAATTACTTTTCAAAATTAATAAATGCAATCGTATGTTGAAAGAGAGAATTTGACATTTACTACGTATGTTGTTTTTATTAAAAAATTCATAATTATGAACTATTTGCTGAACTGAACTGAACTAATCTTGATATAAACGGTCATGTAACTTAACATATTGATGTCGTGTCTAGCTGATCAACACGCAAGACTCGATCGTGAAGGCCTCTCCTAGAGCAACGAAAATGGTGGACCAAGTGTCCCAGCCGCCTCTAAGGCCTAGCTGCATGTGACGATGCCTTTAATTAGACAAGTATCTTAATTCTCAGATTTATTGTCTTTCTCACCAGAATCGACCAAAAATGAAATGCGTCCGTATAAGAAAGTGTGATTGACGTTTGGCCATGCCCAATAGCCATTTCCTTACATATGTAATGCGTCACATCACATGAACTATGTAGCCTGGGGATATCATTTTCATTCGCCGAAAACACGATATTTTTAGTTGTCTGTCTTCCAGTAATGAGAATGATCTATTCATCTGAACTCATGTGCATGGTACCAGACACGGGTTAAGTATTCCCTAATCCCTATTAACAACCCTCCATACTTCTACTGATAAGGATCATGAAAAATACAAAGGCCCTCTCCGTAATCTTGTATACACATACGCACTAACCATTCACAAACACACTCATATATTTTCTTTAACCAAAAATCTTCGGTTTAGTTCTGGTTTTATTTTATCTTTTCACCTAAAAGATGTTTTTTTTTGTCAACTTGTTCACCTAAAAGATTATATTTAGTTACCGTTCATGATAATAACGTGATCTATGTAGTGTTCTCACCAATTATTGTCCAACATCTTGTTTGATTTATCTGCCTTTTGTCCAAACACTTTACTTTAAAATTTAAACTAATATTTTAATTTTGTTTCTGTCTCGTTTGTCTTCGATTTCATCTTGATTTGAGGATGACTAATATTGCAGTCTAGCTACTGTTTATAAAGGGTTTAGCTAATGTTTATATTACCCTTTACTTGCATTGCACCCTTATTTTATGAATTACTAGTTTTCCATTTAACCGAGAAAGCAAATTAAGATCAGTTCCCTAAAAATATACACGTTTAAGTTTTTGTTTTAAATACTTGTTTAACTTACTAATAATAGCATAACTTTTATATAATGATTCAAAATACCTTTTTAATGGGGAAACCTTAATTCTTAATTGAAATTTTAAATTAGAAAACAAGAACCCGAACATTTTTCTTGTAATTCGTTTAAGGTAAAAAATATTTTTACGTAATAATTTGTGCTATTTATAATGTAAAATTTGCTGTATTATATTTGAAAATAAACTATCATTTTAGATATTTCTCTCTCAGTTATTTAATCCTTTGTCCGCTTTGAACTCACGAGAAAAAAAAAAGACAAGGAGCTAAAGTATTACATTAGGTTAAGCATAAGCCTGGAGTCGTATGGAATTGATACATGTATTAGGTAACTATATATCTCAGATGAAATTATTTTGTGCAGGATTGTGAAGGTCGCTTCTGATGCTGCATTCGCGTTATTCACGGGAACGTGAAGGACAAATCATTAGAAACGTTACTCACAAGTGATTTGTATATATCGTTAAATTTTAAGAAAAATAGTATTTGCTGATTAGAAAACAATCCTAGTTAAGAAGATTCTACGAGGAAAATAGTATAGGCTAATTAGGAAATGATCACATAATATTATATAATTAACAAACCTTAACATAAAATATGGATATAGTACATAAAATTAATCGGATTTTACGATTTTAAATCATTTTAAAGTTGATTTCTTAAAAAGTAAATAGATATTATCTTAGAGATCAACAAGAACACGTTACTAATAAAAAATGTTTCTCACATGATGTCTGATGATGATATGTTGATACAATAATTTCTAGATACAGTTATAAACTATGTATTAACAATATATTTAGCGGTCCTATATGAATCAAAATTTGAAAATTTTCATCATTTCAAATTTGATTTTAGTATCATACGATGTAACTTTCTTACTATAGTTAACATTTATTGTCGTTTATAAATTATTTTTCAAACACAGTAATGTGAAATCAGTTCTCATAAGTCACAAGGAATCATGTATGCCTTGAAATAGATCTACAACTAAAACAAAAGGTATAGGCGTAACTGGAATCCTCTCTTTATAGAGAACTACACGTCGATTTGTAGTAAGTAAAAAGTCCAAATTCACAATGAAAATGTGTTATGGAGTTAGTTAAAACAAAAATTATACTACTAAACTAAGAAAATATAATTATGTGAAATATGATCAGTCTTACGGCCGATTAATCACAACGAAAAAATGCAACCAAAACTAATAAACTAGCTAGTATATCATGTTCAAAGGACATTTCTCTTTCAAAAGAATATTTCTCTTTCAACTACTCTAGTAAATATACTATATACTATTATTTATGGCCTTAAAACAATACCTAATAGTGTAATACTAGAGAAGAAAAAACTCAAGCTTCTCTATATAATGCTCTTTCTACGCTTAAGCTAATTCACCATCACCCACACTACTTGAAAATGGGGTTTTCTTTTTCATTGTCTTGCAGTGCTTTGGGAGCCCTAATCTTGGGTTGCCTTCTGCTCCAAGCATCAAACTCTAATGCTCAGTTAAGGCCTGATTTCTATTTCGGCACATGCCCGCATGTTTTCAACATCATTGGGAATGTCATCGTCGATGAATTGGCCTCCGATCCTCGTATTACCGCGAGCATCCTTCGCCTTCACTTCCATGACTGTTTTGTTAATGTAAGGAACTTACTCTATGGTCATGCCGTACTTTTACATATAGAATAAAGGCTAAAAAGACTTTGTTACATTAATATAACACTATGGTCATGTTATTTTATTATAGGGCTGTGATGCATCGATCCTGCTCGACAATTCCACATCGTTCAGGACAGAGAAAGATGCTGCTCCAAATGCAAATTCAGCTAGAGGATTTGATGTCATAGATAGAATGAAGGACAAGATTGAGACAGCTTGTCCAAGAACAGTGTCTTGTGCAGATGTTCTCACTATCGCTTCTCAAATATCAGTCTTTTTGGTACATGCTTTTACATGCCTACATGATCATCACTTATATGTATGAATTAATCGAAATATTGTTGACGTTAGTGTTCTATGTTATATAGTCGGGAGGTCCATCGTGGCCGGTTCCATTGGGAAGGAGAGACAGCTTACAAGCTTTCTTCGATCTGGCTAATACAGCTCTTCCTTCTCCATTTTTCAATCTTACTCAACTTAAAGCAAGTTTTGCTGACGTTGGTCTAAATCGCTCCTCGGATCTAGTCGCTCTTTCTGGTATAAAATTCATGTTATTTTTTTATAAGCCCTATTGACAGATCTGGTTGGTCAGGGAAAGACGTACGTACTTGGTGTTATATAGTAGATTAGTCTGAAAACATATCATATTGTCTGACCCAAATTTAGAATATATTTTAGGGATAATTTGAAGAATACTCTATTAATAGTTTAAAATTTGAATATTACACTTTCTTTTTTATTTTTTGAAAACTACACTTTATTAAATGTGAAAAGACATTTTATCCATATTAAAGATTTGAATAAATAAAATATAAATTAAAAATTAGTAATGTTATTATTATTAAAATCACTTATGCTTAAGACTAATCTATTTTGAAATAAATTTGTTATTTTACAATTTAGAATTTTAAATAACAATGATACTATGAAAAAACAATTATGAAGTGTTTGTGATTTTATCATAAAGTCTAGTTTAACTTTCTAAAACCTTAGATAAAAAATTGCCCTACACCATCATTCTTCTACAAAAGAAAAGTCACGTAAGTTTAAGAAAAGAAAACTCACGTCATTCCCTCCAAATATTTCATTCTTGTGACAAGTATTCTCTATCAAGAAATTTTTAAATGAATAATCGAAAACGAGAGTTTACAAAATTGAATTACAGTCAAGGACATGAGTGAAGAATTAACAAGTCTGAGACCACGAAAACTAGAGAATAGAAAAATGTTTTGCAGAAAAAGAAACGAGACAATGCTTGTGCTCTTTTTTTTTTCTTTTCTAAAATATGAAATTTTAAGATATATTTAAAAAGATATAATGTAGATTTTCTATAAAAAAAAGACATAGTGTAGATATTATTAAGATTAAAACAAGTTTTGTTGAAATTCTTAATTTAAATATTAAATAAATTATGGTGATGAAATTTGTTGATACTAATATTATACTACTTGGATAATTTAGTAAATTCACATATACCAAAGTGTATTTTTCAAAAATCTTAAATAGTAGTGTAATTTTCAAACCAAAATATCACGGAAGTGTATTTTTCCAAATTTTTCCTATGTTTTAACTAATATCATAGAGTTGACTGATCATCTGTTTCCTCCACCATGTTAACCACTTAAGCTTAAATTTAAACCTAGATTGGCCATATATATTATCTTCAATATTATCATCTTCTAAGATAATTAATATATACTATTTATAACCTAAATACACTTTATATATTTATAATTAGCTGAAATCAACTATTTATCTGGAAAAATATAAAATTTAAATGCATGTTGTTCTGATTTGATCATTATAGTGCTTAATAGACTACCTCGAACTCATTTTTATATTTTTTTCTAAACCAGAAACTTTCTATTATAAAAGTTAATTTTACTTTAATGTACTTATTAGAGTTTTTTTACTTTCTCTAAAAAATGAAGGAACTCTATTACAAAAGTATTCATTGGAGCAAAACTAATACTCCCTCCGTTTCGTTTTACTTGTCATTCTAGGTTTTTACACGCAGATTAAGAAACCATTTAATTTTACATATTTTCTAGATAAAAATACAATTACCTATACACCTAACCACATTTCAACCAATAGAAAAATAAAATAACAGATAAAACTAATAAATTTTGCATTGAAATTATAAAACGACACTTATTTTGAAACAAAAAAAATTCTCTACAATGACAACTAAATTGAAACGGAGGTAGTACTATAATAAAAAAAACTTAATTGTGTTTTCAAAAAAAAAAAAATAGAAGTGCCAGAGATGCATGCTCTTAGAACTATATGTAAATTAATATATATTTACTGTATAAAAATAGAAAGTGTTTTGGAATTATAAGATGAATTCCTAAAAGGACAGGACATGGCTCGTCATCATTTTTTTCTTTTTTTTTGCTTAAATGGCTCGTCATCTTTGATGAAACTTAAAAGAAAGATGCCACTATAACCTCTTTTGTCAAACTTGTTAGGTGGTCACACATTTGGAAAAGCACAATGTCAATTTGTGACACCACGTCTCTACAACTTTAACGGCACCACTAGCCCAGACCCGAGTCTTAACCCAACTTACCTCGCCCAACTCCGCCAACTGTGCCCTCAAAACGGAAACGGCACCGTTCTCGTCGACTTCGACCCCGTGACTCCAAATGGTTTCGATAATCAATACTACACCAATCTTCGTAACGGTAGAGGTCTGATTCAGAGTGATCAAGAACTGTTTTCGACTCCTCAAGCAGACACGATCACACTAGTGGAGCAATACAGCAGCAACATGAACGTGTTCTTTGATGCATTCGTTAAAGCAATGATTCGTATGGGAGACCTTAAACCGTTGACTGGGAACCAAGGCGAGATAAGAAGGAATTGTAGGGTTGTGAACTCAGGGATAAGGAGTGTGGACAATGATGGAGTTGTGAGTTCGATTTGATCATGTTTGGGATATGGATATGTAAGAAAACATAAAATGCTTGGGAATAATATATGTATTTCAACTAAATAAATGTTTGAACAAGTTATGTATGAGATAGTTATGTATTTTGGTCTTGTTTAACACTATTAATTCTTCATTGATTGTTGTGTGTTTTCCCCAGTATTCTAAAAATAGGTTTAAGCGGCACCTAAGTGTCCACCTAATCAATAAATCGGGTATGAACAAAATGATTTTTTCAAACCAAAATATTAAAAAATTGGTCTATATGTCTAAAGAATTTGTTTAGGCGTCTACCTAAACAATAATTTTCTATAAGATGCTTAACTACCGCTTAGCGATTTTTAAAAAATTGGTTTTCCCAAAATATCCACTTGTTTCGAGTAGTATTGTTGTAGAGTTTGATGTCGATAGTTACAAACACTTTGATGTTCATTATGTTCAAAGGCTCATCAATTTGGTGTGTTGTAGTCGATTGATTGTTAAACTAGCACAAAGTACGGTTCTTGTGAATACTGAATGTATCCTATTATTCTCAAGTCCACTTTTTACTTCGTAAGCACTACCAGCATCAAGTGTAGAGGACCACTCCTCATTTTTAGTATCTTAAGTTTTGTGTTTTTATCTATACTATCTAATGTTCTCTGTCTTCTAGTATGACATAGCCGGTTTGGTTTTATTGTATCTTCCGTGAACGTTTTCTTCTTCAATGAAAAGAAAAGGATCTGTAAAATGTTGTTTGACCAAAAAATGTTTTTTTTTTTTGTAACTTAGACCAAAAACTGTTATTGCTTGATGATTCGATATTCTGATTACTAATAAGTTAATGATTTTCGTAATGCAATCACTAGTCTTGTTTATTCATAAGACATATCAGTTTCAAGTTCGCATCTAAATTTTCATTTAATTTAGCACTATATCAAAGTTTGCAAATATGTAGATTACTAGGTGTTTTCATGCACCAAGTGCAGAAATAAAAGTCTTAAAATTTAAATTATATTTAAAAATATTATTTTAGTTTATAAATTTTATTACTTGCTTACAATATTTAATTTTAATTTTTGTTTAATTATATTTTAAAATAAATAAACTATAATTTTTATTTAATAATATATATGTATATATTTAAAATTATAATATTGGAAATATTTTTATCTATTTATTTTAGTCAAAATATATTAAATCAAATTCTATAAAATTAAGAGAAATTTTTTTAGGTATATAATTTTCAAAACGCAAAACTAATAGTATTTCTAAAGTTTATAAAACTAATGAAACTGAGATTTAAAAAAAAACTACATAAAAATTTGAATAATTGTATTAGTCATAAGATTATATAATTATAAAAATATAATTAAATAATATTTCAAAATTAGAAATTATTATTATATTGTTATTTTTAGTATTATATTAATTTTAATATGATTTATTAGTTATTAATATATCCTAATAAACTTATCAAAAATATAAATCAACAATAAATGTCTATGTCCATGTCACAATTAATTTCAATCCATGTCATCATTGATGTCATCATTTTTCTTTCAAAATTAATGTGGTGATGACACATGACAAATCATTTCTGAGGATTTATTAGTTATTACTATATCATAATAAACTTACCAAAAATATAAATCAACAATAAATGTTTATGTCTTTGTCATAATTAACTTCAATCTACGTCATCATTGATGTTATCATTTTTCTTTCAAAATTAATGTGATGATAACACATGAAAAATCACTTCTAAAATAATGTCTAGAAGATTTTTCAAATAATGTTTAGGATTAGATGCTAGCAAAACACATTAATTGATTATTTTATCGATTCTAACCAATGTTCACCTGGTCCATTCTTTTGAGAAGTTATATAAATCAAACTATTACATACAAAACATTTTTCCTTCGTTATACTACCACATTATTTGATCCACTCTTTTTACTTGGTCAAATAAATAACTGTATATACTTGGTCATCTGTTTTTTTTTTCGTTTTTTGTATTTTATACAGGGTTATACAAAAATATTTAAATCAATTACAAAAACCAAAATGGATAATATGACATATTATCCAATCATAATTGATTATTCAAATTATATACAATATCTTATTTATAATTTTTAATAATATTTACGATATAGTTAACGAAGATCTAACAAAATTCTCTGCTAAAGAATATTCATCCTAGATTTTGATAACAACTTATTTTATAACAAATCTAACTAGTAGTTCAATATTCAACCACTTTGTAAATACTGATAGAATTTTAATAATAGTTTCTTATAATATATATATATATATATATATATATATATATATATATTATATCATATCTAGTTATTGTTTATCATAATTTTTTTTGAAAAAATCGCAATTTATAAAATATACCATTAAAATATTAGAATGTTTTTAGAGTATTATATCTAACTGTAACAACAATTCTTAAATCTAAAAAAATAATTTTACAAATCATGTAGTTTGATGAATGTTTTGTAAAGTATACATTGAATATAATTTTATGGTCACATATAAAGAGAATATTAATGACTTAGAAACATAAAAAGAAATGGTAAGCAACCTAGAACTCTATATTTTAAAATCTATCAATTTACAAAAATCATGCCAAAATTCAGGGGTGTGGATCTTATCTTAGTGTGAAGATTAAGAGATAAGACGGACACGATCCATACTGTTGACGCTCATCGGCCACGAACTGTGTTAGGTGACACGGCAAACAGAAAACAATTTAAAATTTAATCTCACGCCTTAGTATCTTTATCAAACGCATTTGTTTATTAAGAGAAAAACAAAACAATTAGACGCAACTGTTACAATACTAAGCAACGCGTAATCCGACTCCACTAATTGAGTTCATTAGTATTAACAAATAAACAAACCAGTTCCACTAGCTTACGCAGAGCACGTGCCCCATACACATATGGTCCCTCCATACATTTGTATTTTATACAACTTTATGCTAAGGTTAGACAATTATGTGTCCTAACTTTGGGATAGGACCATTTCACTACCGTAGCTATCATGACAGAAGAAACAAATTATATAGTATTGTTTTGGACCGTTGTTGATGATCATTCTCTGATTGACACCCATCCCATTTTAACTAATGCATTACGTTTTGGAAGTACTATACCAAATACCTTTTTTACAAATAGTTTTTTTATTAATATATATGAAAAATTACAATTTTCTTAAAAGAAAGAAGAAGTTTACATGGCATAGATTAAAACCTGTTTGTAAACCGGTTTTAAACCGACACAAAACGATTGATGTAAAGCTCATCACATCACAAAACACAGGAACCGACACGGTACAAAGACTGCAGAACCCTAACCCAAGTAGACCGAAGCCAACCGCCACATCGCAAGACTGCAGTTCACCTTCGATTTGATACTCCTCCACCAAGGAAAAAATGGCCATGTCAATGTAGTCGAGCAAGAGATATTACATGACACTTGTTACCACGTTTATATCAGTGAACACATTCATTGAATATAATAAAATAACACAAAACTCATTAGAACACATACATTGAATACAATATAATAACACCAAACTCATTAGCAGAATCTATTGTTTTATGCCAGTTTTACAGAAATTAATTCATCAACACTCAACAGTAAGGAAAAATATTTGAACAAATTCAAAAGTGGTTGAATACATTGAGATTTCCAAAGTTTAGAAAATGCTATTTTCGAGAATTTACAATTGAAACGATAGGTGAAAGTTATGTTTAGTTATCAAACTTTTAGAATTTTGAGTTCTATGGTTCCTTAAACATAACTTAGAGTAAACTAATTGTTTAATTATAATAAAAAGGTTATTTTAATTATCACCGCAATCATGAAAAACATGAAAGAATCCCGTGATTAAATAAACACGTTACATGGACCAACCTGTCAAAATCAAGTTCCGTAACTAACATACACCGTCGAGGCGTCGACACGTCAGCACTGATCCAATGGCATCAAGCCTCATTCATCAGACCTCTATATATATATCAACACCATCTCTCTCTCTCTCTCTCATCTCACCATCATTGTAACCATCGAAGCCTAAGTCTCCAGACAGAGAGATAATAACAAAAAAAAAATGATGCAGAGATTCACGGCGAAAAGATCGGTCCATAACATTTCCGCCTCCCTCTTGCGTCGATGCATCTCATCGACGTCTCAGACGGCTTCCGTGAAGGACTCCGACGAGTTTCTAGCCAGGCTTCCGCCGTTTGATTACACCCCGCCGCCGTATACTGGCCCCTCCGCCGATGAAATTCTTGGTAAAAGGAAGGAGTTCCTCAGCCCTTCCATGCCTGTCCTCTTCAGAAAGCCGGTAACGTTTTGGATCGTAATCGCTAATTTTTTTTTTCGATTGATTTCGTTTTTTTTATTTGATCGATTTGGTTATGAATCTCCTGATTTGATCATCATCGGTATATTCTTTGGCCAATGGTGGAATCTATTAAAGTATCATTATAAATAATGTTGAATCTCTATTTATTTGATTTTTCAATATCAGGGGCCACATGTCTTTGTCTATGCATAGCTGAATAAAACAACCTCTTATGTGGTCTTATGCTGAATGAAACTTCAGCTATGTCCTGTCTGAATGCATAGTCGAATGAAACATTAACTACTCTCGGTTCGGTCCTGGACATAGCCTAAAAAAAATATTAGTTTTTGGCTTCCAAATTCTAAAGAATTAATATACAATAGTTTTAGTAGCTCTAAATTGTAAAACAAATTATTAAGATACATACTAAAATGTTTCTATCCCCAAAATTTCATTTCATGCTGCATGTAAAGGATTCGAAAATTGAATTAGCTTGAATTTTTAATTGTTATAGAAAATAAAAAAATGATTTTTTTAATTTATTTTTTGCTTGTGAGTTGTGCAGCTGAACATTGTGGATGGGAAGATGCAGTATCTATTCGATGAGAGTGGTAGGAGATACTTGGACGCCTTTGCTGGAATTGCAGTTGTGAATTGTGGACATTGTCACCCTGATGTGGTTGAGCCTGTTATCAATCAGATCAAGCGACTCCAGCATCCTACTGTTCTTTACCTGAACCATGCCATTGCTGATTTCTCTGAAGCTCTCGCTTCCAAACTCCCTGGTGATCTCAAGGTACTACAAGAACCATGCATGTATTGTTTTTCTTGTGTTGTGTGTTCCAAACTTCTTGGTGATGTCAATTTACTACAAGATTCATGCATGTTTTGTTTTTCTTGTGTTGTGTGTCCAAACTATCGGGTGATGTCAAGGTACTACAAGATTCATGCATGTTTTGTTTTTCTTGAGTTTTGTATTCTAAACTCGTTGGTTATCTCAAGGTACTGCAAGATTCATGCATGTTTTGTTTTTCTTGAGTTTTGTATTCTAAACTCGTTGGTTATCTCAAGGTACTGCAAGATTCATGCATGTTTTGTTTTCTTGAGTTTTGTATTCTAAACTCGCTGGTGATCTCAGTGTACTACATGAACACACGTCTTTTGTTTTGTGTTCCAAACTCCCTGGTGATCTTAAAGTACTACAAGAACATGCGTGTTTTTTTTTGTGTTTGTGTGTTCTATTCCGAATTTGATTACTTTATGGGATTTTGTTTATTGGAATAGGTGGTGTTCTTCACCAACTCAGGTACAGAGGCTAATGAATTGGCGCTCATGATGGCTAAGTTGTATACTGGATGTCAAGACATTGTTTCGATCCGAAACGGGTATCATGGGAATGCGGCTGGAACAATGGGGGCTACTGCTCAAAGCTTGTGGAAGTTCAACGTGGTTCAGGTACTAGAGACTTTGCTCTGAGTTTTATTTGAACTATGATGAGATTACAATGTTGATCTCTGTTCTGATATATGTTTCTGTTCTTTTGCTGTTTGAAGACTGGAACTCATCACGCTTTAAACCCTGATCCGTATAGAGGTGTGTTTGGTTCTGATGGAGAGAAGTATGCAAGAGACGTGCAAGATCTCATCCAATATGGTACTACAGGACACATTGCTGGTTTTATCTGTGAAGCTATTCAGGTAACCAGCGTTTTACTAGTGTTGAAATTCATTTATTAATCAAAGAGTGAATGATTATAATTGACAATAGTATCTCCGCGTATGTGAATAGGGAGTTGGAGGGATTGTGGAACTAGCTCCAGGCTATCTCTCAGCAGCTTACGATATTGTGAAGAAAGCTGGAGGATTGTTCATTGTGGATGAAGTACAATCTGGATTCGCTCGCACTGGCGATTTCTGGGGGTTTGAGGCTCACAATGTTGTCCCTGACATAGTTACCATGGCAAAGGTTAGAGTTGTTCTTACCTTAGTTCTCGCTCTGGCTAATGTTACAGGACTACAAATCCTGTAAAAGATGTAACAGAACTGATTTGTCTTATCTTTGATGATATTGAAACAGGGAATTGGGAATGGGTTTCCTTTGGGAGCTGTTGTGACAACTCCAGAGATAGCAGGAGTGTTAACACGCCGATGCTACTTCAACACCTTTGGTGGGAATGCTGTGTCTACTACAGCTGGTCTTGCTGTTCTGAATGTGATTGAGAAAGAGAAGCTTCAGGAAAATGCATCCATGGTCGGATCTTACCTTAAAGGCAAACTCAACCAGCTGAAAGAGAAACACGAAAGTAAATCTCTCTTCATCTCTCTGTGTATGACTATAAACTTTGCTCTTGAACTTGCTCAATGTGTGTATGCTTCTCTAATGTAGTTATCGGAGATGTAAGGGGAAGAGGACTGATGCTTGGAGTAGAGCTGGTGAGTGACCGCAAGCTTAAGACTCCTGCAACTGCCGAGACCTGCACATCATGGATCAAATGAAAGGTTTGTTTGCTTTACGTTTTCTACTCGTAGCTTAAAGGAACTAAACTAACATGTTTGTGTAAAATGAATGTTGTTACAGAGTTGGGTGTGTTGGTTGGAAAAGGAGGCTACTTTGGAAACGTGTTTAGAATCACACCACCTCTCTGTTTCACTAAGGACGACGCAGACTATCTCGTGGAAGCGATGGACTACTCAATCTCCAAGGTGTGAAGAAAACAAAACGATAAGTAAAATGTCTCCTTGTGGGATATTAATAAGTTGTGTTTAATTATGCTTGTTATTTTTGTTTTCGAACAACCAACATGATTGATGAGCCAACATCTCGTTGCTTCTCAATCACACTATGTTTTCTTAATGTAAAACATATGTTTTCTTTTATTTTCTGTGTCAAAATGTTTACATTTAGTACTAACATCAGAACTCCACATCTATCATGATCATCAAGAGTACAATGGAAACAAGTAGCTTTTTCTTCACAATTACGTTTTCCTCTGCAACTTATGGTGCAAATAATCTCAATAGTTATTTACCAACGAATCCAGTTATACGCATAATGAAGGCTTTCATGAACTTCCATGGCTGGACAACACAGCCACAAACATTATCTAGAAGGAAGACCTTGCTGTGTCTGATAATCACGGTGACATTTCCAGTGATGATGTCAAGCGTTGGATATCGACCAATACTTCTAAATCGTCTTCTGAAGCTGGGAGATTTGCCATGATACAGCTGTGGAGTCTAACAGGACACTAACAGAGTAACAGCAGAAAATAAAATTCAGAAAAGCCCACTGGAACTATCTTCAGAAAGTCTGGGTACATCCCTAGACAATAAATGACCTGGTAAGTAGTGTGTATCTTTACGTCCCATGGCATCTCTGGATCAAAGTGACAGAGACACAGAAACCAAATCTCCTTGTAAGAGTATTCCTGATGCAAAACGCATAGATTCTTCACCAGTGAACCTTTTAGAGAGTTAAATTATCGAGCAGTCAGTTAAAGTGCAGACAACTTGTGCCAGCCATGCAGTAGAAGATCAGGCATTGATGCATGAATCAGTTAGTAGCAGCAATGCAGATGGACAGACAATCATTTGTTTCGAGTCATTCATGTTCCAGTCCAAGACCAAGAGCAGTCTCTCTGAATGCTGAATCATGTTCACTGAGTGTTCAATCTTTAGCACCAGAAGTCGTTGAACCATCTTCAGAAATGGTTAGACATGCTCTGAGGAGATGATGGAAGCAAGGTGTATCCAATCAGTTCTTCAAGATCTGGTGCTTCTTTTGATGTTAAAAACTCTTAACGTCCCTTCGCCATTTAGTTCAATTCTGAAGCAAGCAGAGACGTAGTTCCACTGATAAGTAGTGTATGGCTGATCATTTCAAGTTTAGTAGACTTAGGCATTGGTCCTCATGTGCTTTTTGATAGTCATAGTGAACAGGTAACTCTCGTTGCTGCTCAAGACCGTCTAATAGCACGTGCAATAGAGCGGTCCAACATGACCCCAAATAGAAAAATGAAAAAAATAAAATTGTTATAAAAAGTATATAGATAAATTATGGTAACAAACTTTAAATTTTCAAATATATTGCTTATTTTAGAGTTATAATTTC
Organism: Moricandia arvensis; assembly: GCA_905132765.1. Lineage (NCBI taxonomy): Eukaryota > Viridiplantae > Streptophyta > Magnoliopsida > Brassicales > Brassicaceae > Moricandia > Moricandia arvensis. Next base: position 33,078 of record CAJHQP010001930.1, read on the forward strand.
AAAAGAAAACATTAAACAAAATTATTAATTTTAAAAGTTACTTCATTAAATTGTTAAATATATGATTAGTATATTTGAATATAGTCTAAAAATAATTTGAGATGGCCCGGTGCTACTGATGATGTTTCAGACAAACTTAGATAGAGTAAACTTAGATGATACTCTTAATGATGAAACTGATTGCGTTAAAGTATGATGACTCAACTGCTGACTCATGTGAAGGTCCTCAAGGACAACATGTACGTGTGACGAAACTTTATCCCACAACAATGACTTTCAATTGAAGTTTCACAACTCTATATTTGTTCCTCTCCAAAAATAAAACTTCAAAACTAATTTCAAAATTATTTATATTTTATACTATGATCTTTATATTTGTCACAACTAATATAAATTCATAAAACTTTTATAAATAACTAAATATTACAACAATATTAATTAATAAAAAATTACATTAAAATATAAAAGTAGAAATATAAATACATAATTAAATAATTAAACTACAAGCAATACCAAATTATTCCATAAAATTACTTCTGTAATGTTCTTATATGTGATCAACTAGTGCATTTCGAAATAGGAAATGACTTTCTTTATTTTTAATTTGTAGATTACAAACTAAATTTATTTAATTATATGTGTAAAATTAAATTTATAGAAATAAATTTCAAGATTAATGAGATATAAAACCTTTTAAAGATTAAAATGAATTGTTTAAGAATCATAAATAGAATGTGTAATTACAAGGACCAAAATGAAATAAAAAATGAAACTTCAAATTATAGGTTATTGTTGTAGATTATGGATTAGTTTTTGATTTTTTATTTTCCAAAAACCATTTTTTTTCATCCAATTAAGATTCTCAAAAAATAGATTCCCTAAAATGTAGGAAAATTAGTTTTTACAATAACTGTTTTTAACACAAAAGCCAAAAACCAAGTTTTCATGGTTTCCTAAGCTTACTTGTTTTTTCAAACTTTTTATTTTATTGAAATTTTTTTTATTGTATTTTTGTATTAATAGAAGAAACTCAATATTTTTCTAAGCAAAGGAGATTAGTAAGATCGATTTGCTTAACGTAATATGAAAATAATTTATATTAAGAATGTATTTTTTAAAAACTTGTCAATTAAATTAAATTAAATTTATAACTTTAATATTTTATTTAAAGTTAACTTCTAAGTTTTTTTTATAATGACAGACCAAAAATCGCTAATTAAATTTTAGCAAAACCAAAAATATAAAGGAAATTTAATAATTCAGAATTCAAAATATATTTAAATAATTTTATACAGTTTACTAAACTTATACAGTTTGTCAAAATCATAAAAATATAATTAAATTTATTTAGCATGTTTAAACAATAAGCTAACTATCAATTGTAAGCTATTTAATATGTTTAGAAGTAAACAATACTTTGAAAATCTAACTATTGATATTTGTTTTTATAATATTTACTAAAGAACAATTTTAAAATAAATTTAATTTTTATTTTGTTTAAGTTTAAATTTTTAATTATGTATTGTCTTTTTAACTGCATTAATTATGTATTATCTTCTATATATATATATATATATATATATAATATGTGTGTGTGTGTGTGTGGTCATCTATTAACTGTATTGTTTTTAATTTATTTTGGTTTTTATTTTGTATTATTTTATTGAAAATGACAGAAAATAAAATAAAATAAAATATGTTATTAATTTTAAACAAAAACCAAAGGCTAGAAACCAAAATTACCATTCAAGTTTTTCTAAAAGCTTTTTCTAATGCAAAATCAAAACCAAAAACAAAAACTAAAAAAAAAAAAACTAAAAACTAAAAGCTAAAACCAAAACAAAAATCTAAAAACCATCCAAACAATCATCACATTAGTCTTTCCTCGTTATTCTGTTTCAGCAAACTAAAACATAGCATATCTCCATTCCTGTTTTGTATCAAAGTGGTGGCTCACTGCCCTTTCACGTTTTTATTTGTTCCCAGTATTGTAGGAACTCAGTTTCATCTCCTTTTCTATATAAATCGAAAACAGGTAGTCATAACTAACCAAAATTAAGTGTCTTGTGTTCTAAGTGTTACTATCTCTTGTTTTGAAAAGTTACCAAATTAGCTTAGTGCTATCAGAGCACCTAATGCAGTTTTTGAGATTCCCAAGGAACACTCATGTGCATGTAGCACCACTTATGGATGTTATATGTACTATAGCCCTATGAAGACACAGTGGAAACTAGAATGTTCAAGTGTTCTGGATGTGAAGATATTGTTTCGATTTGGAAACATGTATCATGGGAATGCGGCTGCAACTACGGGGGTTACTGCTCAAATCATGCAAGAAATGTGCAACATGTCATACAATATGAAACCACATGACACATTGTTAGTTTCATTTGTGAAGAAGCTATACATGTAAGCTTTTTACTAGTGTTATTGAAGTTCATGTATAATCAAAGACTGAATGAATATCATTAACAAATAGTATCACTACGTTTTTATTTATTTACAAACACGAGGACTCTTGATGATCATCAAAAAACAATGTATAGAAATAGTTTTTCACAATTTTGAAAACACCCAAAAAATGTATGTTGATAGTGCAAATAATACGCATGTACCAAACCAATTAAGCATCAAGTACTTCTCCCATGTTATCCTCACTAGCGCCTTCACACCTCCTCCTCCTAAACCACCTCCAAAACTATCACCTCCTCCTAAACTTCCTCCAAAATCACCTCCTCCTCCAAAAGCGCCACATTCTCCTCTTTCTCCAAAACCACTTTTTCCTCCTTCTCTTCCTCCCGTAGTTAACCATGGTGATTGAACCCACGGACTATGCATTGACTAAATGAACGAGATGTGCTAGTCGAGGATTGATTAGTCTAAGAAACTGAAAGTTTTCCATGTTGGAGTTTGAAGAAGATCAATCTTTGCGTGAGAAAGTTTGAAGAATATGACATATCTCTTCTTCTTTCAACACCTCTACACATCAATCACTTCTCCCATATCGTCCCCACCAGCACCTTTGGTTTTATCTCCACCTCCACCCCCACCGCTGGGGAAAATGACCAATTCATGTACAAAGTATTATCATATATTCAATTATAAAAAATTAAAATTAAATACCAAACATTTTCTTTAATTTCTTGGCGTAATCATACATCTACCATCACATCATTTAATTTTGTTAATATGAATGTCACATCAGCTAATTTGTTAACTTATATACTACATGTACAATAACATTGTTCTTAAAAACAAAAATAAAATAACAGTTTCAGAAAAGTATAAAAATTAAAAAAAACATGATCGGTATATTAATTCTTATTGTCTTGATAAATTAACCTAAGAATTAATTGAAAAAAATTCTTATATATAAAATATATATTTCTTCTTATTAATCTAATAAACAAAAGGTATATATTTGTTATAATATTTCAATCCAACGCTTGTGTTCGTGTTGCTCTCAGTTAATCTTATTACGGTTACAAAATCAATATAAATTCACTGAATAAAATACTATAACCAAGATTAACTGAGTCCACCATCTTCTATAAATCCAAAATCCACCTCCTCTATTTGGTCATGCTGGTAATCCATCATGTTCAATGACCATACATTTAACAAAATCATCAGATGTGCCAAACAAAATCAAACTACATGTGAAACACATACAAACCACAAAACTTAATCTATAATTAAGTTTGAGCAACCAAAAGCATTTGAACCAAGTCAATAGAGGTAAATTGTTTTATGTATTATAAAAGTACGTATCTTCATATTCTATTTTCATACCAATACTCTACAACTTTAATTGGCTTCTACTGTTTATAAATTGAAATAATCCAAATGAAAATCTAATTTAACATTTTTAGTTCTACCACAAGTTTGATATCATTTTTCAAATTTACCATTATAAATGACTATTTTCAAAAATACGCTAAATTTATGATGAAAATAGAGCAAACTAATTTTGTTAAATATTTATAAAATATTTAGAAAGTCAATCCCAATCCTTTAACGTTAAACCTAAACAATAATCATTAAAGTGTAAACCCAAATTTTAAAATATTTTTGATTGACGGTATTTTTGAAAAATAGTAATTAACTTATGATATACTTAGCGATTTTTCATGATGCTATTAACAATTTTCATATTTTTCGAGTCAGAGCCATGTGTTAAAGTGCATAAAAATCCCACATAGATATTTCCCATGTTTTAACAATTAACAATCTTATTATAATTTGAAGGTTTTAATTTCGTGACCTCTTTTATAGTAGTAAACAATTTCGGTTTAGTGGAAACACCAGTTAATCTCGGTTTGGATTAACAATAATATATGACTTTCTCTGTCTCTAACCTAGGGGTTGCACAGAAATCAGTTTCCTAGACGATTCTTAGACGACAGGTTTTTCAGTGATTACAGAAAATATCCAAAGAGTATAGAAGTTCCTATGGAAATGAATGTCTACAGCCTACCAATATATTCTGCAGAAAGTTCTTAGGGAGTAAAGTCAACACCAAGAAGTCAACTCCAAGAAAATTTTGCATTCTCATTTGACTCAACAGTTTCTCAATTACTTTCTTAAATTTAAATTGTGTTTGGTTTCAGTGGCCATAATAGTACATACCAATCATATCTTATGTTTTCTTAATGGATTTAACTTCCAAACATTATTGAACAAAAAACAGCATAAAGTCAAAGAAACCAAATAGCAAAAGTTCTATTCTTTTTTAGACCACACAAACCTCAAATTATCACAACCAACACAAAAACTTAGAAAGATAAATGAAACACACAGCGCAAGTCCCTCATCATATGGTTCTTTATCATGTAAGATAGGCTTCACAATGCAAAAAGTCCCACAAGGTTCCAAGAACATCTCTAAGCATGTCCACAACACAACCCTTGTCAATGTTCTGCTCCTGCAGACCCCAAAAAAAAGAAACAAACACTATAAGCTTCACTTCCAGTAGAGTTTCAAGGATACATGAACACAATAATGTACCTGTAACTTAGTGTTCATGTCTTTAAGCATCAAAGCCACCTCCCTCTTGACTTCCCCTGTTCCAATAATCTCATTGAATCTATCAGTCTCTCTCACCCTAAGCCTTATAGTTTGGTTCTTGTAGACTGTAGCTTTAACATGACATGCTTCAAAGACTCTGTATCCACCCCCAGATGAAGATTTACCAAACGGCCACCTTAAACCACCTTTTACATTTGGATCAACTGTCGCTGAATCAAGCAGCCCTTTGATGTCACTTATCTCTTTCTCCTGATCATCATAGAAAGATCACCAAAGATGAGTCCAAGAGAAATACTTTTTATAACATTATATCAAAATTAACTTACAGTGAGATCAGTGACTTTCCTTTTGGCAGATAGCATTAGCCTCATGTCTAGATTCTTATCAATGCAAGATACATCAACAACCAAATGCCTTACAAGATTAAGGTCAACCTGTGCAAAAAACAAGACTCAAGCTATACTATAAAATGAAGAGATGAAGCATATTCTCAGAACAACATATCTCAATGAAGTTATCAGTTTGAATGTATACACACAGAAGTAGAGACTTGCCTTGTACAAACTGAGCCGTCCATCTTCCTTAACAGTACACTTACAGCTAATGGTTTCATTGGGACGAGTATAGTGTGACAGCTGAGAATAAAAGATAGACACAAACAAAGTATACATCATATGACATTCCACAGTATAGGTTTCTAAGAAAAACAAAACAAGTACCTTCACAGTGTATCTTTCCTTTTCTAAGTCAATACAGAATCCATGACTTGGTACAATCTGAGACTTGATGTAGTTTAAGTAAGAAGTTGGGACATCAGTAGAGAAGATCTTATTCAAGGGTTTTGGGGTATATTCAGCCATAGGAGGACCAGCTTGAGGTCTGTTTTAATGTTGTATGTGTTAAGAGGTAAATAATAGAGAATAGAATGCAAGATTCAGAAACTGAGTCACACTTACCCATAGAAGAAATTTGTACCAAAGCTAGCAACCAATCTCAATACATGTTGATTCTCTCCATCCATTGCAGTCTTCGCTCGCTCATATGCCAACAAAAGATCATCCTGCACCTTCTCTGCTATTAACAGCCACCTTGTTCTCTCTTCTTCTTCTTCTTCTTCTTCACTCCCTGCAATATTCATAAAGAGTCACACTAATACTCACACAATGCATCTTCTTATTGTCACAAACATATAGACAAAGTCAAGATTCTACTTAAAAAGAAACTAACAAACACAGTCTCTAACCTTTATGGTCATTGATGTTCATCAGTATTGAAGGCTTTTCTCCTTTTTTGCACTGGACAGAATCTGAGGACAAGGGGACAAGCTTAGCAGATGGAGGGATCTCATCCGCAATTCCATTGGAGCCAATAAGAAACCATTTGGTAATGAAATCTCCTGAGTATATGATACGGTTGCGTTTATCACTGCTACTACTGTTGAAGTGGAGTTTCTTCTTGAATTTTGTGACAAGAGAATCTGGAACAGGGGAAGGTTTGTCTGGATCCTTCGAGTGTCTCTTATGTGGAGGTATATAAGACATGTCTGAACCTGAAACTCCAAAAACAAGAACAAGATTTTCAAGAACAACTATTCATCGGCTAAGAGAGAAGATCACTTAAGGAGATGAGAAACCTTTTGTTGACTCAACGTCTTCTGAAGTTCCTAGGTTCCTGCAGAAATATCTTAAAGGAGAAAAGTGAAAACTAATGCCATCATTATCCCCTAAGACCATCATTAAAGGGAGTTATTAAAGAATTTTTTAGGGAACTTTTTATAGCTGGATCCCAATTATTTTAAAAAATTGGTCCCTAAAATAACCAAAGAACTGTTCGCGGGTTCTACTAACACGTGGCGGTCCGTGATTGATTCACTTTTAATTTTTTGTTTTTGTAGTTAAGAAAAAAAAATAGGAAATCTACTTTGGGTTGCCATGGATTATGACGGTCTACGAACCCCAAATCTCAAATGAGGTTTCTAACTTTTTTTTCCTGATAAAAAAGAAACTAAAATAAAAATGAATCAATCACGAACTGCTATGTGTTAGTGGGATCCGCGAACAGTGGAAAAAAACCATAAAAAAGTTCTTAATTAAGGATTTAAAGAGATGATTCTTGCACTGTTCGCAATCCCAATTGTCAATGAAGCTCGCGAACATTGCAAGAATCTTTTTTAAGAAACCCAAATAAAGATGCTCTAAGAGACTCTACACTGCCTTCTTTTATCTTGACTCATCGACTTCTTCAAAATTTAATGCAAAATTGTTCTAAGAGACTCTACGCTGCCTTCTTTTATCTTGACTCAGAGCAAGTTTATTGCAAGGACCCCTTTAGGGGTCTTTGTTTTTTTTTCTTTTTGTTTTTTCTTTTTTTTAAAAAATAAAAATAAAAGCACCAATCGCGGGCCGCTACGTGTCAGTGGGGCCCGCGAATAGTGCAAGGACCAAGGCAAGAGGGTCTCTTAGTTAAGAGATTTAAGGGATGTGTTTTGGTAGAATTAGTGGATCCCACCCGCTAAGAGACCCACTAAGAGCCCCCAATAAACATGCTCTCATCGACTTCTTCAAAATGTAATGCAAAATTGTGTTTAGTTTCGATGGCTATCAAATCATAGTACATATGTCAAAATCATGTCTATCTTTTTCTTTTTTACTTTCTTCTATTATTGGAGTTAAAGATTCTTTTTCTTTGGCTTTTGCAAGTTAAGAATTTTGAATCGTTGCTTCGGACCAAATGAATTGATAACCTTTAAATTAGAAACGAGAACGAATCAAATAGTGTCATAATTTTTAGTTTTTGAAATTTGCTTTGTGTTATATGGATATTTAATTTTCTGATTTGTTTTGTTTCAGAGAAATATGAATATCTGATTTTCCGGATATCTAAATTTTTTTTCAGATATTTGCGAATATTTACGGATATCTCATACACTTTGTTTAATACAAGTAAATCCAAAAAACTATACATGTTTGTTTTCAAAAAATATATTTTTACATAATATTAAACTAACAGTGAAAATTATTGGAACTATATGTTCCATACTATTTTATAATGAAATTATTGAAAATTATATTTTTATAAAAAAAATTATATTTCTTTCTTAATTTAATGCTTTATATATATTTTATAAATAATAAAATTATATTTTAAAATAAATAATTTTATAAAATCTACATTTAAACATTATATTTAATTGTAGATACACATGTATTTGTATAAAAGTCAGAGTGAGTTGGACCAGTGTAGGCATATCGACATGGATACAAAACACAAGCTCTGTTATATTTTGGACAACAACACACAAGTTCAATCTCTACTTAACAGCCCCCAAAATAACTCAGAAACATTACTGCAAAACACATTAAAAGTAAAAGAGAATCCAAATAGCACCAGCAACATCATATATATGTTTTATTTACCACGTAAGAGAGGCATCACAACGCAAGAAGTCCTATATAGTTCCAAGAGCATCTCTAAGCATTTCTGTAACACATCCCCTCTCAATGTTCTGCTCCTGCACTCCATACGGGTAATAGTTACTGTAGCCTCATTTTCAATGAAGGATTCAAAGAGGCAACATCAAAAACACTTTTACCTTTAACTTACTGTTGATGTCTTGAACTAGCAAAGTCAACCCCCTCTCGACTTCCCATGTTCCAAACTCTCACTAAATCTACTAGTCTCTATGACTGTTAGCTTGAGTGTCTTGTTTTTGTATGTCGTCGCTCTAACATGACAAACTTCTAATACTTTGTATCCATTTTCAGATGACGGTTTCTCAAGTCGCCACATTAATCCTCCTTTCACATTAGAATCTAATTCGCCGAGTCTAATAATCTTTGAATGTTACTTTTCGCTTTCTCCTGCTTATCATAGAATTGTAGCCAATATAAGTCCAAAGCATAAATGTTGTAAGCTCAAAAATTTGGAGTTTGATAGGTTGCTGCAGTGGTGAAGTTTTGGTTTGTGTACGTGTGTTACACTTAGAGAATGATGTGTGACACACGTTTCCGAGAATAAAAAAGAAAACGTCAAGATGTGATGATGTGGAATATTTTCATATGTTTGGTTGACGAAATATTCTTTAAATAAGCATTATTAGATCATAAATTGGAATATTTGGTTATGCTAAAATATAGGAAATAAGATATTAGATAATTGAAAAAGATTATTTGATATATACCTTGGTATTTTCCTAGAATTAGGTTAGTGTTTTCGACGTGATAATTCTCACAGAAACACAAAGGGGATTGGGGGTTTCAGAAAGTGAGTGATTTGTAAACGTGATCAACATGGGTTGGTTCACGCAAGTTGGGTGTGTTAGATCGATCTGTTTCGAGTCATGTAATTCGGATCAAGAAAGTTTATAAGAGATTGTGTAAAGGATTTCTAATAAAAGAGATACATGTTCTTGGAATTACTTTGTGCTTTGTGTTTTTGTTGAATCTCGATTTTACAATTGGTATCAGAGCAGGACACCTAATCGAAGGAGGGTTCTTTGAACCAAGGTGAGATCCTGAGAAGAGAATGTGGTGATTTTGGCACAAAATATGTTGTTGCTCAATGATGTGAATTATAGGTAGTAAAAAGTGAGAATAAGAGCAAACTTACGTGAAACTGATGAAGATATTTGGACAGTTGTTCAATCTAGATGGGAAAAACTATGTGTGATTCTAGAAGATGGTTTAAAGACACCTAAACCAAAGACAAAGTGGACTGCAACAGAGAAAAAATTTTCAAAGTTTAATGCGAAAGCATTGGATACTGTCTTCAGTTCTGTAGATGGTAAGCAATTTGAGCTAATACAAGGATGTGGATCAGCTAAAGAGGCTTAGGATATACTACAAAACGCCTTTGAGGGTACTGTGAATGTTAGGAGGATGAACTTGCTTGCATCACAAATTAAAGACATAAGAATGACCGATGATGAGAAGATATGAGATTTCAGTGCCAAACTCAGCTCCATAACCAATGAAGCAAAAGTTTTAGGTAAAAAAATATGAAGATGCAAAACTGGTGAAGAAAATTTTGTGATGTTTACCTACTAAGTTTGCAGCACATAAAGCAGTGATAACTTTGACGATGAACACTGATGACTGAAGTTTGTTGAGGCAGTAGGGATTTTAAAAGATAAGGAGATGAAATTAGAATCTAAGTTATCAAAGCCTATTCAAAACTCAAGAGTTACAGTTGAAGAAGACATCCAAAGAGCTCCAAAACTTGAAGAATCTATTCACCTAATGATTCAAAAACTTGAAGAAACCATGAATATTTTATATAAGATGTCCAACGACACAGTGCCTAAAGACGAAGAAAGACATAAAATGCATGAAGTGGTGTGTTTTAATTGTCATAGTATTGGATATGTCAAAATAGTGTGTCCGTCATTCAAGAGAAAAAAAATCAAGTGTAATGGATGTAATGGTTATGGACAAATAGGTCAGATTGTGAAAACACAAAGAAGATGAAGAGAAGTTATAGTGATAAAAAGTCAGAAAGAAAAGAAGATGCTCACAATTTGTGGCTTCTCATGAAGCTGTGGAGTCTGAAAAAGACATCACTAAAGGTGAATCTCGTACGTTGTGTGCATCACACACCAATTTTGATGTGTCACAGCAGTGATACAAAAAGTGATTTAAGTACATATCTTTTTGTTGAGTATCATATTCTCTTTGGTCAATTTGCTAAACTTGGTGAAGAAAATATGCAGCTGATCAAAGATAAAGCAATGTTGAAAGCACAAGTAAACATTCTAGAGCTGGAAACCAAAAATAAATTAGAGATTAAATGGTCAAAAGAAGAGAAGGAGTCTGATCTACATAGTCTACATAAGACAATATCTGAGCATGCTTACAATCTAGAGAGTATGGGAGACTAAATATGATCAGACGAAACATCTATTGAATGAGGAACTCGAGAAAAGTCAACTGCTGCAAAAAGAACTCAGTGAAAACTACAAAAGTTAAGGATGTTGAATATAGGATCTGAAACTTTAGATAAAATATTATTAATTGGACAACCTCCAAAGGTTATTTTGGGGTTTAGGATACAAGGGTACTGCTCTAAAAGGTCAAGCTAGTCCAAGTGATGTTATCAAGTTTGTTAAGGTACTACATCTCACCCTAATAGCTCGAAAGTTGAGAGAAGACATACATTTGCAACTGTGAAAGAGGAACTTAAGGCTCTGAAAAAACTACATCCTCCAAAGCCTGCAATAACTAGGAGGAATGGTTGTTTGTTTGTGGGAATCATGGTCATAAGGTTGCTTTATGTTATTCTCGGAGAAACCAGATTGAAAAAGCTTGGAGGATGAACCTTTGTTATGTCGAAACCAAAACGTGTGGATATGTATGGATAGCTAAGAAGGATTTGTATCCTAAGTTTACGAAAGGTGTGTCACACAAGCATACCAATGTTTCATACACTCGGATGGAAAATCAATATGCTGAAACTAAAGAACCAGTTTGATGAGTTTTTACTATAAAGCATTGAGAGTTTTTTGATGTTCCAACAAGTATCATGAAGTTTTTCACATAGCTTTTCACTCAAGCAGGGGGAGATGATACTTGATTCAGGGGGTGTTCAAGATAAATACTTTGAAAAAAAATTATGATGCATATTGTTGCTTAGAGGTTAGTGAGCTTGAGTTGTAAAACTCAGTGAAAAAAGGGATAATGTAAGCTCAAGAATTTGGAGATTGATAGGTTGCTTGCAAGGGTGGAGTTTTGGTTCGTGTACGTGTGTTATACATGGAGAATGATGTATGACACACGCTTCTGAAAATAAAAAGGAAATGTCAAGATGTGATGATGTGAAATATTTTCCATATGTTTGGTTGACGAAATATGATTTAAATAAAGCATTATTTGATCACAAATTGGAAGATTTGATGATACTAAAATATAAGAAATAATATATTAGATATAAGAAAATATTATTTGATATATACTTTAGGGTTTTTCCTAGAATTGGAAGATTTGATGATACTAAAATATGAATCCTTGATGTATTATTCTGAAGAACATGAGCCAAACCTAAAGTTATAAAAATTTTGCTTAGTCTTTAAGCAGATAATATTACAACATATCACCTATAATTTAAAGAAGGTGGATAAAAATCTTATTAATATGGGTGCCATACAACAACACAAAAACTGGAAAAAAACTAATGGATCATAGATTCGATTCTAATTGGGAGGGTTTTGTTTTCCAAATGTCAAAGTTATAACGTCCCGACCGCCCACGGCTAATGGGCCACCCACGCCCGCTCTCTGGGCCCGTGGATCCCCATCCCGTTTCAACGGTCGGTGCGTTATTTTTTTTTAAGGCTCGAAATTATTATTTACTGACCCTGCAATCACCACATGACCTTTCCCCGTGCTTTGGCCTCACTCACACGGTATCACGAATCACTTCCCGATAGGTTATCTATCCTTTCACTACTCCAGCATAAGCACGCTTAACCTTGGAGTTCTAAACGAATGTGTGACGGAAAGGTAAGGCAACTTTGGTGACATAGGTAGTCAAATCAATTCTCTTAAGCATTCACATATCACAACCCGGGATGTTACAATTTACCCCCTCTCAAAGAACGCAACACCCTCGTTGCGCTCCTGACAGGTCTCAAGACGCCTCTCGGGTCAGAACCGAGATGGCTAACAAGCTCTGATACCACTTATAACGTCCCGACCGCTCACAGCTAATGGGCCACCCACGCCCGCTCTCTCGGCCCGTGGGCCCCATCCCATTCCAACGGTCTGTGCGTAAATTTTCTAAAGGCTCGAAATCATTATTTACTGACCATGCAATCACCACATGACCTTTTCCTCGTGTTTTGGTCTCACTCACACGGTATCATGAATCACTTCCCGATAGGTCACCTATCCTTTCACTACTCTAGCATAAGCACGCTTAACCTTAGAGTTCTAAACGAATGTGTGACGGAAAAGGTAAGTCAACTTTGGTGACATAGGTAGTTAAATCAATTCTCTTAAGCATTCACATATCACAACCTGGGATGTTACAAAAGTAGTGTAGACTTTGTAGTCCTTAGAAGATGTACAGACATTCGGATTCAAAACTTGTTAATTTTTATAAAGAATAAAAAAAAAAACTGAAAGAACATTCATAAACACACAAAGATAGAAAAAGATGCAAACAACAAAAGGTCAAGCTTAATTTGTTTTGTTTTTTTAAAAGAACAATCAAGAAGAAAGCCGAGGGAGAGGGTTGAGCCAGCGTGGGAGCACGTACTGCGAAAAGTAGAGAGTGTGAGCACCACTGATTGTGGCAGCGTTATAATCTGAATAGATGGAGTCCATATACTCTTTGCAACCGCTAAGTCTCATGCTACAACCATCCATAGATTTCTTCTCCTCCTCCTCCGATGCTGGCTCCTCCTTGTGAAGACTAAACTTGTGAGTCCTCAAGTTTAACAAGACAGGCCGTTCTTGCTCCTACTCCACAGGTATATGATGTCGGAGTTTAAAGGATGCATCACCACGGGGAAGTAGTTGTCACCGAGCCCGACCAAATCACACGAATTGGTGTTGAGATTCCAAGACAGCTGCCACGACGCCGCGGGATCGTCATCACAGTACTTGACCAGCTTCCAAACCTTGATTGTACGACCTCCATTATCGTTGAAAAACGTTTGCGTACACCACAGATCCTGAAGAGGTTGTGATTGTTCTCCTGAAACACTGATGGCTATCAAAGTGAGGCATATTAGGAAAAGGTATGGTCCGACATACATCACCTCCGTCATAGGACACAACATAGTTGGCATCAAGGTCGGTACGGGACGCAGCAAGCCAGTGAAGAACACCGTTCAAAGACACCGAGTAATGTAGTTTAGACCAGATCATGGGACGGAGACAAGGCACGTTTTGGATCTTCTTCCATAATCCAGTTTCAGAGGAATATATCATAAAAGTGAGTGCCTTAGACAAGACACAAGAGGACAACACCCAAATTACCTTGTACCCCACGGCAACACCTTTTTGCGTCTTTGTGACGAGTCCTGTATCACTGAAGAGTCTATTCTCCTGTAACCTAACCACATCGTAACCAGAGAGATGTGGAGGAAGAGGGATTCGAGCCCACTGTTGAAGCAAAGGGTTTCCGACATGATACATAGGAGCTCCTTCTAGGGTTTCTGTATAAAGCAGTACCAATCCATCGGCGCTGTTCAAGACCGATGCTTTTCTAACGGGGTTGTTGTCGTTGTTGTAACGCATGATCCAAGAGCCTAGAGAATTGGTAAGAACCCATCTCTCGCAATCATAGTGTCCCACCAGTTCTAGCGACAGTGTACGGTTCCTGTTGTTGGTGATTGACCATGACACGGTGGAGTCAGAGTTGAGAGACTCGTAGTGATCTCTGAAGAAATCTGAATCTATTATCGATTTCCATTGTTTACAGACTGATCTGAACCTAGCCAGGCTCCTCAATGATAATCCACCCACCAATATTTTCACAATCGCTTCCTCTGGAATCACAACTTTACTTTTCTTCTCTTCCATTCTCTGAATTTTAGGGTTTGAAGTTTCTTTCTGACCACGACACTATAAAGATTTGAGATCGCTTCTCTACCCCTCCCCTTTAATATATATACGGGAAAGTCGATAAATAACATAATTATCTGTCTTTTTTTTTTCGTTTTTATTTATAAAAAAACGTATTTTCTGTGTTAATTGTCATATAATCAGTTTTTGCATATAATTGGTATTTTTAAAAGGGAAATATGGGCTCATATACATAGCCCATGAAACTCATGGTTAGGATATGTTACCTATTGTGTTGTTTATTAGTTTTTAGACAAAAAGAACACAGACACTATAAACATTATATGTTACAAGAACACAACAATGTACCTCTAACTTAGTGTTCATGTCTTTAAGCATCAGAGTCAGTCCCGGCTCTCGACTACGGCAACATGGGCGGTTGCCATGGGCCCATAAATCCATAAAAATTTAGTGTTATTTTCGAAGGCCCTTTTTAATTTGTTCAGTTATTAAAAGGCCCATAATTAATTAAATCTCCAAATCTAAATCTACTAATAAAAGACATTTCAACAAAAGTCTGTACGCTCATCACCATTAGAGTCTCAGGCCCACCTAAATATGATATACTAGTATTTACTAAATAATAAGGATCCAGATTTGTATTTGTTTTTAACAATAAGGGGCCAACTTCTTTCTTTGTATTGAGGTGTTGAATTTAGACAAAATTTAAATATACTAAAAAAAAATTAATCCTTAAAATGCAACCAAAATAATAAGTTTAGCTAACTTTTTAAAAAAATTAACATTTTTTTTAATAAATTAAATTAATTAATTAAAGGGTTTTAAATTTTTTTTGCCCAGGGCCCTTCTATAAAGTTAAGCCGGGCCTGATCAGAGTCACTTCCCTCTCAATTCCCCTGTTCCAATCCTCTCATTGAACCTATCTGTCTCTCTCACCCTAAGCCTTAGAGTTTGGTTCTTGTACACTGTAGCTTTAACATGACAAGATTCAAAGACTTTGTATCCTTCCCAAGATGATGATTTACCAAACGGCCACCTTAAACCACCTTTTACATTTGATCAACAGTAGCTGAATCGAGCAGCCCCTTGATGTCACTTATCTCTTTCTCCTGCTCATCATATAAAGATCACCAAAGATGAGTCCAAGTATTTTTTTTTTTTTATCATTATGTCAAAATTAACTTACAGTGAGATCAATGACTTTCCTTTTGGCAGATAGCATTAGCCTCATGTCTAGATTCTTATCAATGCAAGATACATCAACAACCAAATGCCTTACAAGATTAAGGTCAACCTGTGCCAAAAACAAGACTCAAGAATATTCTCAGAACAACATATCTCAATGAAGTTATTAGTTTGTATACACAGAACTAGAGACTTTTTTCTTTTTTTTTGCTAAACAGAACTAGAGACTTGCCTTGTAAATACTGACCCGTCTATCTTCCTTAACAGTACACTTACAGTTGATGGTTTCATTGGGACGAGTATGATGAGATACCTGAGAATAGAAGCTAGACACAATAAAGCATACTTCATATGACATTCCACAGTATAGGTTCTAAGAAAACAAAACAAGTACCTTCACAGTGTATCTTTCCTTCTCCAAGTCAATACAGAATCCATGTCTTGGTACAAGCTGAGACTTGAAGTGATACAAAACAGAAGTTCTGTTATATTCTGGACAACAACACACAAGTTCAATCTTTACTTAACAACCCCCAAAACAACTCAGAAACATTACTACAAAACACATTAAAAAGTAAAAGAGAATCCAAATAGCACCAGCAACATCATATAATATGTTTTCTTTACCACGTAAGAGAGGCATCACAATGCAAGAAGTCCCATATAGTTCCAAGAGCATCTCTAAGCATTTCTAAAACTCTCACTAAATCCACTAGTCTCTCTGACTCTAAGCCTGAGAGTCTTGTTTTTGTATGTAGTCGCTCTAACATAACAAACTTCTAATATACTCTGTATCCATTTTCAGATGAAGGTTTCCCAAGTCTCCACCTTAATCCCCCATTCACATTAGAATCTACACTCGCCGAGTTCAGTAATCTTTGAATGTTACTTGACTCTTTCTCCTGCGTATCATAGCAATGTATCCAAGATAAGTCCAAGAGAGGCATAATTGTTTACATATAAGTATAGACAATGTTCTAAAAATCAGTCAGGCGTTCGTCTATGCAGTACATCAGTCAAAAGCCAACGATTTTTCTACACATAATTTTTTTTTAAAAGGTGGAAGTGTCTAAACGCCCGCCTAGACACTAGTTATCTAAAAATCAGTCAGGCGTTGGTCTATGGTCTATGCAATATATCGATCATAAGCCATGATTTCTCTACGCATAATTATCCATGATTTTTCTACGCATAATTTTTTTTTAAAGGTGGAGTTGCGTAAACGCCCGTCTAGACACTAATCATCATCGTTACTATTGTAGGCATATTGACATGGACAATAACACACAAATTCATTCCTTAACAACCCCAAAAACAACTCAAAAAAATAATTGCAAAACACATTAAATAGAAAAGAGAATATGAAATAGCAGCAGCAACAACATATGGTTATTTATAACTTAAAGAGAGGCATCACAATGCAAGAAGTCCCATATGGTTCCAAGAGCATCTCTAAGCATTTCTAAAACACACCCCATCTCAATGTTCTGCTCCTGCACACCATAAGTGTAATAGTTACTGTAGCCTTATTTTCAATGAAGGATTCAAAGACACAAAAGCAAAAACACTTTTACCTTTAACTTAGTGTTGATGTCTTGAAGTATCAAAGTCACCCCCCTCTCGACTTCCCGTGCTCCAAAACTCTCACTAAATCCACTAGTCTCTCTGACTCTTAGCCTGAGAGTCTTGTTTTTGTAAGTAGTTGCCCTAACATGACAAACTTCTAATACTCTGTATCCATTTTCAGATGAAGGTTTCCCAAGTCTCCACCTTAATCCCCCTTTCACATTAGAATCTACAGTCGCAGAGTCCAGTAATCTTTGAATGTTTCTTGTCTCTTTCTCCTGCTAATCACAGAAATGTCGCCAAGATAAGTCCAAGAAAGGCATAAATATTTCCATCTAAGTATTGACAATGTTCTAAAAATCAGTTAGGCGTCTGTCTATGCAATAAATCGGTGATTAGCAAATAATTTTTCTACACAGAATTTTCTTTTTAAAAGGTGGAGGCACCTAAACACCCGCCTAGACACTAACATCTATAAAACGCTTAATCGGTGATTAAGCTATACTTCTTGAACATTGAGTGTATAGAAATTCAACTCACCGTGAGAGTCATCATTTTCCTTTTTCCGGCGAGCATAAGCCTCATGTCAAGATTCTTATCAACGCAAGACACATCAACAACCAAATGCCTTAGAGGATTCAGCTCAGCCTGCACAAAATAGGGTCCAAGTTTATACCAGTGATGATATTTATATGTCTCAAATTCTTATCACAACACACACAAAGGGCTCTCGAGACTTGCCTTGTACATACTGAGACTTCCATCTTCCTTAACGGTACATTTACATCTAATGGTTGCATGGGGACGGGTGTAATGCGACATCTGCACAACGTATACTTCCTTCTCCATGTCTAAACAGAACTCATGGCTTGGAATAGCCTTAGACTTTATGTTTTGAATAAAAGAAGTTGGGACATCCGTAGAGAATATCCTATTCGTTTTCTTTTGCCAATATTCACCCACAGGATCAGCTTGACACCTAGTTTTATGTATAGTATATGGTAGAAACAAGGGTTGATAAATAATGATACTTGTGAAGGAAAAAAAAAAGAGCAAAATCTAAAACTAGAACTTGAGTATGTTTACCTACGAAAGAGAAGTTTACCAAACCTAGCAACCATTCTCAGTTTAGTATTATCAAAAAGATGATGATCCTCCATTGCCTTCTTAGCTTGCTCATATGCAAAGATAAGATCCTTCTCAACCTTCTTTGATATTAACATCCACCGAGTTCTCTCTTCTTCGTCACTCTCCTCACCTATAATATATTTTGAATACAAAAATATTAAAATTACACAAAAAGGATCATAGTGGTAACAAAATAGTTAACTTTTGGGGCATTAGAGTTCATCAATACCAAATACTTATCTCCATATCTGCTGCACGAAGAAGAATCTGAGGACACTGGGACAAGCTTAATAGATGGAGGAATCTCATCATCTATTCCATTTGAACCAATAAGAAACCATTTGGAAATGGCATCTCTTGAATATGCAATAACTTTGCCTTTAGCACTGCTACTCTTTAAGTTTTCAAGAGAATCTGGAACAGGAGAAGGTCTGTCCGGATCTTTCGAGTGTCGCTTATGTGGAGGAATATAAGACATGACTGAACCTGAAACTCCAAAAAAAAAAAAGAAGAAAAATATTTTTTAAAAACAACTATTCATCTGCTCACAGAGGAAATGATCACATAAAGGAGTTTTACCTTTTGTTGACTCTCAACGTCTTCTGAAGTTCCAATAACTTCCTGCAGAACGATCTTAAAGGAGAGCGGGGACTTCTAAAGAGACTCTTCGGTTTCTTTAAAACTTTAATGCAAATTGTGTTGGTTTCCATTGATATCAATCGTAGTACATATGTCAATCATGTCAATCTTGCTTTATCTTTTTTTTTTTTTTTTACTTTTTAATTATTGGAGTTAAAGATACTTAGAGTACTCCAATGGAAGCGAGATTTCGAACTCCGAAATTTTCAAAATACATATATATGTATGCATATATTTATATTATTATTTAATTGTAGGTTTTTGATTTTACGGAAAATTTAATTCTATCTATTTTGAGAATTCCCTAAGCTAGAAACCCCATTGGGGTTGCCCTAGAACACCTGCAACAACAAGGAAGTTTTAAGCCCGGAGTTCTTATATATATATATATATATATATATATATATCAATACATTTATATTAGTATTTAATTGTATAATTTTTAACTTTACAGAAAATTCAACCTAAAGTATCTATGTAGATAATTTTGTGTTGAGTTTCCCGTGAAATTAAAAACGATATAATGAAATACTAATATAAATATATACACATATACATATATATATTTTGAGAACCTGGAAACTAGAAACCGTCATCGGGTTTGCTAGAGCATCTTTAATGATAAGTCTTCAACATAAATTCTTAAAAATAAAAAAATAAATATAATGAAAAATAAATAAAAGAGAAAAAATCTTAAACAAACAACTTTAAGAAATTGTAGAGATACTCACATACATATGTATCACTCATTTATTGGTTCTGTTTTATATAGAAAAATAAAAAGTAAATACATTAATATTGCTTCCGTTTTTTAAATACTTGAAATTTTAAGATAATGCACGATTATTAAAAAAATCTATTTTTAATCTAAAATATGATTAAAATATAGATTAAAAACTATTAACCAATTATAAATTAGTCTATAAATATATTATTGATTACATAGTTTTTTGATAAAGTTAAAAATTATATTAAAAAATAAAAACATCATTTATTTTGAAACGTCAATTTTTTCTTAAATATAATTTATTTTGAAACATAAATAATAGAATATTAATATCTTTTTTCTTTTTGAATATCTCACAGGTTTTGAGCGATGGACATGCTCTTAGGCCATGATTAACTCGAGTCTCTTAAGGTGGGGTTCTTAACGTAAAATTTGTCTTTTTAATTATTATTTTTTTACATTTTTCTCGCTAAAAGATGTCTCTTATGGTTTTTTATTTAAGAGACGGTTCTTAGGTTTTTTTAGTTAAAAACTAATAAACATCTTTTAGAAAAGCTAAGAACCCCACCTTAAAAGACTCACATTAATCTTGCTCTTATGCTTTTGGCTTTTGCAAGTAAGGAAGTGTCATTCATTGGTCAAACTTGTGTACAAGACATACGAGAAATCTTACAAATATATATATTTTTCATGTGAACTACATTTTTTCTGATGACTTGGAAGCTTTTTACATTGTATTGTTTTATAGTGATTTAAACCTCCAACTATTTTTAATTCGGATGGAAAACCTTCAATTAAAATTTTATGTTTTTAAACCTTCAACTATTAAACTGTTAATATCGTTAACCTTCCGTTAACAAAATCGTTTTATCTTAACGAAGACCCGTTAACTTGAAAAAGACATGCGATACTTATGAATATATTAGTGATTTAAACCCTCAACTATTTTAAATTGGATGGAAAACCCCAAATTAAAATTTTATGTTTTTAAACCCTCAATTATTAATCTTTTAATGCCTTTAACTTTACGTAAAAAAACATTTTTTAAATGGAGAATGCATTGTTTCATTTTATTACAGTAACGACATGAGATTCTTAAACACTCTTTATCAATGGAAAATATACATTCACCATTCATCCCCAAATAAAAGGATATTTTATCCTTTTCAAAAACCATCGAATGTAAGTAAAAAAAAACTCTATTGTTTCTAATCCTAATTGTTTTCTCTCATGTTCATCTTTTTGATAAATTTTAGGTAAAATTTTGAGTGTGAAGAGATTGATAACCTAAGTTACTTAACATTCCAAATTTTCCCTTTTGATAAATAAATGCACATGAAAGAAACAATTAATATTAGAAACAACAGAGATTTTTAACTTACTTCATTTTCTATGGTTCTTGAAAAGGAAGAAAAATCCTATTTTTTTTATTTGGGGATAATCGTGATTGTTCATGCCCGGTGATAAAAAAAGGTTTAAGCATCTTGTGTTGTTTCCGTGATTAAATGAAATGTTGCGATCCAGTTTAACGGGCTTCCATTTAGAAAAAAAATAATTTTATTTATGGATGGTTAAATGTATTAAAGATTCAATAGTTGAGAGTTTAAAAACATAAAATTTTAGTTGGGGGGTTTCCATCTGTTTTTTAAAATAGTTGAGGGTTTAAATCACTAAAATATTTGTTGATTTTAAGCATTTCGTGAAACGTCGCGTTTCAATTTAACGGGTCTCCGTTCAGATAAAACGATTTTGTTAACGGAGGGTTAACGGCATTAACGGTTTAATAGTTGAAGGTTTAAAAACATAAAATTTTAGTTGAAGGTTTTCCATCCGATTTTAAAATAGTTGGAGGTTTAAATCACTATAAACCCGTTTTTAAACTCTCAACTATTGAATCTTTAATACATTTAACCATCCGTAAATAAAAATTATTTTTTTCTAAATGGAAGCCCGTTAAACTGGATCGCAACATTTCATTTAATCACGGAAACAACACAAGATGCTTAAACCCTTTTTATCACCGGGCATGAACAATCACGATTATCCCCAAATAAAAAAAAATAGGATTTTTCTTCCTTTTCAAGAACCATAGAAAATGAAGTAAGTTAAAAATCTCTGTTGTTTCTAATATTAATTGTTTCTTTCATGTGCATTTATTTATCAAAAGGGAAAATTTGGAATGTTAAGTAACTTAGGTTATCAATCTCTTCACACTCAAAATTTTACCTAAAATTTATCAAAAAGATGAACATGAGAGAAAACAATTAGGATTAGAAACAACAGAGTTTTTTTTTACTTATCTCACATTCGATGGTTTTTGAAAAGGATAAAATATCTTTTTATTTGGGGATGAATGGTGAATGTATATTTCCCATTGATAAAGAGTGTTTAAGAATCTCATGTCGTTATTGTAATAAAATGAAACAATGCATTCTCCATTTAAAAAATGTTTTTTTACGTAAAGTTAAAGGCATTAAAAGATTAATAATTGAGGGTTTAAAAACATAAAATTTTAATTTGGGGTTTTCCATCCAATTTAAAAATAGTTGAGGATTTAAATCACTAAGATATTCATAAGTATCGCATGTCTTTTTCAAGTTAACGGGTCTCCGTTAAGATAAAACGATTTTGTTAACGGAAGGTTAACGACATTAACAGTTTAATAGTTGAAGGTTTAAAAACATAAAATTTTAATTGAAGGTTTTCCATCCGAATTAAAAAATAGTTGGAGGTTTAAATCACTATAATTGTTTTTGCTTAGTTTAGGATTAAAATCCTTAGAATATAAGGAAGCTTTTGAAAGCCTGAGTCATGCCATAAAAAAAAAGTGACCAGTAAAAAAACCAAAAATGGAATGGTTTAGTCCGCAAACGGTTTAATACATGCATGCTAGCTTTACAGGTTTCAGACCCAAAACAATGTGGGCAGATTGACATGGATACAGATGCTACGTTCTTTTTTGGACAACACACAAGTTCAATCCTTAACAGTACCAAAACCAACTCAGAAACACTACTGGAAACACACATTAAAAAGTAAAAGAGAATCCGAAATACAACACCAGCAACATCATAGGGTTCCTTATCACGTAAGAGAGGCATCACAATGCAAGAAGTCCCATATAGTTCCAAGAGCATCCCTAAGCATTTCTAAAACCCATCCCCACTCAATGTTCTGCTCCTGCACACCATAAGGGTAAATAATCAGTACTGTAGTCTCAAATTCAATAAAGTTTGAAAGCAAAACAGTTTACCTGCAGCTTAGTGTTGATGTCTTGAAGTATCAAAGTCACCCCACTGTCGACTTCCCTTGTGCCAAACCTCTCATTAAATCTATCAGCCTCTCTGACTCTTAGCTTGAGAGTCTTGTTTTTGTAAGTAGTCGCTCTAACATGACAAACTTCTAATACTTTGTATCCATTTTCAGATGAAGGTTTACCAAATCGCCACCTTAGTCGTCCTTTTACGTTCAAATCTACAGTCGCTGAGTCCAGTAACCCTTGAATGTTACTTGTCTCTTTCTCCTGCTAATCACAGAAATGTCGCCAAGATAAGTCCAAGAAAGGCATAACTATTTCCATCTAAGTATTGAGAATGTTCTAAAAATCAGTTAGGCGTCCGTCTATGCAATAATCGGTCATAAGCAAATGATTTTTCTACACAAAATTTTCTTTTTAAAAGGTGGAGGCACCTAAACGCCCGCCTAGACACTAACATCTATAAAACGCTTAATCGGTGATTAAGCTATACTTCTTGAACATTGAGTATATAGATATCAAATTCAACTCACCGTGAGAGTCATCATTCTCCTTTTTCCGGCGAGCATAAGCCTCATGTCAAGATTCTTATCAACGCAAGACACATCAACAACCAAATGCCTTAGAGGATTCAGCTCAGCCTGCACAAAAAAGGGTCCAAGTTTATACCAGTGATGATATTTATATGTTCTCAAATTCTTATCACAACACACACAAAGGGCTCTCGAGACTTGCCTTGTACATACTGAGACTTCCATCTTCCTTAACGGTACATTTACATCTAATGGTTGCATGGGGACGGGTGTAATGCGACATCTGCACAACGTATACTTCCTTCTCCATGTCTAAACAGAACTCATGGCTTGGAATAGCCTTAGACTTTATGTTTTGAATAAAAGAAGTTGGGACATCCGTAGAGAATATCCTATTCGTTTTCTTTTGCCAATATTCACCCACAGGATCAGCTTGACACCTAGTTTTATGTATAGTATATGGTAGAAACAAGGGTTGATAAATAATGATACTTGTGAAGGAAAAAAAAAGAGCAAAATCTAAGACTAGAACTTGAGTATGTTTACCTACGAAAGAGAAGTTTACCAAACCTAGCAACCAATCTCAGTTTAATATTATCTAAAAGATGATGATCCTCCATTGCCTTCTTAGCTTGCTCATATGCAAAGATAAGATCCTTCTCAACCTTCTTTGATATTAACATCCACCGAGTTCTCTCTTCTTCGTCACTCTCCTCACCTATAATATATTTTGAATACAAAAATATTAAAATTACACAAAAAGGATCATAGTGGTAACAAAATAGTTACCTTTTGGGGCATTAGTGTTCATCAATACCAAATACTTATCTCCATATCTGCTGCACGAAGAAGAATCTGAGGACACTGGGACAAGCTTAATAGATGGAGGAATCTCATCATCTATTCCATTTGAACCAATAAGAAACCATTTGGAAATGGCATCTCTTGAATATGCAATAACTTTGCCTTTAGCACTGCTACTCTTTAAGTTTTCAAGAGAATCTGGAACAGGAGAAGGTCTGTCCGGATCTTTCGAGTGTCGCTTATGTGGAGGAATATAAGACATGACTGAACCTGAAACTCCAAAAAAAAAAAAAAGAAGAAAAATATTTTTTTAAAACAACTATTCATCTGCTCACAGAGGAAATGATCACATAAAGGAGTTTTACCTTTTGTTGACTCTCAACGTCTTCTGAAGTTCCAATAACTTCCTGGCAGAACGATCTTAAAGGAGAGCGGGGACTTCTAAAGAGACTCTTCGGTTTCTTTAAAACTTTAATGCAAATTGTGTTTGGTTTCCATTGATATCAATCGTAGTACATATGTCAATCATGTCAATCTTGCTTTATCTTTTATTTTATTTTATTTTACTTTTTAATTATTAGAGCTAAAGATTCTTAGAGTAGGATTAACATCAGTTTGCTTTATCTTTTATTTTATTTTTATTTTACTTTTTAATTATTAGAGCTAAAGATTTTTAGAGTAGGATTAACATCAGTCTATTAAGGTGAATTCTTAGCTTTTCTAAAAAACTTTTTTTAGTTTATAATTAAGAAAATTTAAGAACTGTCTCTTAAATAAAAACCATAAGAAACGTCCCTTAGTCAGAAAAATGTAAAAAAAAAAAGATAAAATTTACGTTAAGAACCTCACCTTAAAAGACCGAGGTTAATTATGGTCTTAGAGTACCTCTAATTGAGGTTTCTAATTCCTGGATTCTCAAAATACATATATATGTGTATATATATATTACTATTAATTGTAGGGTTCTTAATTTTACGAAAAATTACTTTTGGATTGAATTTCCTGTAAAATTAAGAACCCTACAATTAAATAGTAATATATATATATAAATACACATATATGTATTTTGAGAACTCTCTAGACTAGAAATTTCATTGGGGTTGCCTTAGAACACCTGCACCAACAAAGATTTCTAATCCCAGAATTATCAGAATATATATATATATATATATATATATATAAATACATTTATATTAATATTTAATTGTGTAATTTTTAACTTTATAAAAAATCCAACCTAACGTATCTATGTGTTGAGTTTTCTGTAAAATTAAAAACAATATAATTAAATACTAATATATATATATATATATATATTTTGGAACCGGGAAACTAGAATTCGTCATTGGGTTTGCTAGAGCATCTTTAACGATAAGTTTTCAACATAATTTCTTAAAAACAAAAAAAATTAAAATAATGAAAAATAAAGAAAAGAGAAAAATTCTTAAACAAACGACTTTAAGAAATTGTAGATATACTCACACACATATGTATCACTCATTTATTGGTTCTGTTTTATATAGAAAAATAAAAATTAAATACATTAATACTCCCTTAATTTTAAATACTTGAAATTTTAAGATAATACACGACTATTAAAAATTTAATTTTTAATCTAAAATTATGAATATAAATTAAAACTATTAACCAGTTATAAAATAAAATATAAATATATTATTGATTACATAGTTTTTAGTAAAATTAAAATATAAAAATATTATCTATTTTGAAACAACCAAAAAAAAATATTATTTATTTTAAAACATAAAGAATAGAATATTAATATATTTTTTTTCTTTTGGAATATCTCACAGGCTTTGAGCGATGGACATATGCTCTTATGCTTTTTGGCTTTTGCAAGTAAAGAAGTATCATTCATTGGTCAAACTTGTGTACAAGACAGACATACGAGAAATCTTACAAATGTATATATTTTTTATGTGAACTACATTTTTTCTGATGATTTGGAAGCTTTTACATTGTATTGTTTTTGCTTAGTTAGGATTAAAATCCTTAGAATAAAGGAAGCTTTTGTATGAACATAACAATATTTTAGGGGGTGCGTAGTAGTTCTCTCCCTGACCTGACTCTCGAGGAGCCAACTCTCAAGATGCAATCCGACGCCGGTGGGGCTGTGGCTCGCCGGCGTCGACCTTACCAACCCCCGCGCCGTTCTCCCTTGCTTCTGCTCCGTTCAATTTCAAATCTGTTGTCCATCGGTCCTCCGGTGGTCTTCTCTGGTTCGAAGGTCTCTTCGATGCTGCTGTTCTACGGGGGTTCCCGTTTCGTAAAGCTCGTTTTCTACTCCACTCGCCGTCTCACCTTCGACGGCCCAAAGCCTCTAGTCTCCAGATCTGTGAGTACAAACACCAGATCTGTTTATCTCAACTGTTCCCTCTCGATGTTAGTCCAATTTGAAGATCCTCACCGACTCTCGGCCTTCCATCTCTTTGCAAGCTCAGCCTCATACCACATCTCCCGACGTCTTGACCACCGGTGTTAGTGGGATTCCACATAAAATGCGGTTGATAGATCCATGTTTTTGCTGGGTGATACACTTATGTTCACCGTTTCTCTCCTCCTTCGCCACCGTCGCCGGTCTTCTTTGTGTAACCGAAAAGACCTCCATCGATGAGATTTATCCCGTGTTTCCTATGCTGCCGGTCTTCCCATGTACACCAGGGTCGGGCCTTTCAACCGGCGCCACGTTCTCTCTGGAACCTCAAACCAACGGACCATTCGTAGTTCTAAGAAGGCTCAATTTCCTTACACCTGAGATGGGACCAAATCGTCAAAGTCTAGGCTTGGCAAGCCTCTTAGTGTTCAAAGACCCCCATCTTAAGCTGGTTTCACAGCCCATTTTTCTATGGGGCGGGTTTGTTTCTTTGACTAATCCGCTAAAAATGTTCGGTGGATTCACCGAAGTTTTTACCGAGACAAATTTACACACAAAGCTTCATTTCTCTTGTTCGAAGAGTAATTTTTCCTCTCATTTACCGGTGGATTCACCGGGACCATCACTATCATCCTTTGCCTCCTTTTCAAGGAGTGCTCTCCCTCCGATCTTGTGGGGGTGGTTGTTCATATCTTTAACTGTCTTGCTATCTTGTGGGGAGGTCCATTTAGATCCTGAAAATGCAGCGGAATTTGTTTCGACGAGTTTCCGAGGTGCAGATTGGATGTCAAAGTCACAACTTAAGGTGACTATTTCTCTGTTGCCTGACTATGTCGTGAAGGCTACACCGGCACTTTCAAGCACCGTCTTGAGTCTGCTGTTATCTTCTTCTTTTGAAGACCTATCTTTTTTATCTATGATGTTGTAGTTTATCTTTCAATCAAAGAGGATGCACAATTCCCTCTAACATTTGTAGTCAAGCAAGTTGAAGTTAATGAAAAGAAAGTTGTGTTCAAAAAAAATAAGGAAGCTTTTGTATGCCTGAGTCATGCCATAATAAAAAAAGAAGTGACCCGGTAACAAAACCAAAAATGGAATGGTTTAGTATGTTAAGTTGAGTTCTTAGCTTTTCTAAAAAAACGTTTTTTAGCTTATAACTAAAAAACCTAAGAACCGTCTCTTAAATAAAAATCATAAGAAACGTCTCTTAGTCAGAAAAATGTAAAAAAAAAAGACAAATTTACGTTAAGAACCTCACCTTAAGAGACCAAGGTTAATCATGGTCTTAGAGTACCTCTAATTGAGGTTTCTAACTCCTGGATTCTCAAAATATATATATATATATATATATATATATATGTATATGTATATATTTATATTATTATTAATTGTAGGGTTCTTAATTTTACGGAAAATTATTTTTGGGTTGAATTTCCCGTAAAATTAAGAACTCTACAATTAAATATTAATATAAATATATATATACGCATATATGTATTTTGAGAACTCCCCAAGCTAGAAACCCCATTGGGGTTGCCCTAGAACACCTGCAACAACAAAAATTTCTAGTCCCGGAGTTATCAGAATATATATATATATATATATATATATATATACATTTATATTAATATTTAATTGTGTAATTTTTAACTTTATAAAAAAATTCTAACCTAAAATATCTATGTAGATAATTTTTGTGTTGAGTTTCCCGTAAAATTAAAAATAATATAATTAAATATTAATATATATATAATATATTTTTTTTTTATTTTTTTTTGGAACCGGGAAACTAGAATCCGTCATTGGGTTTGCTAGAGCATCTTTAACGATAAGTTTTCAACATAATTTTTTAAAAACAAAAAAAATAAAATAATGAAAAATAAAGAAAAGAGAAAAATTCTTAAACAAACGACTTTAAGAAATTGTAGAGATACTCACATACATATGTATCACTCATTTATTGGTTCTGTTTTATATAGAAAAATAAAAAGTAAATACATTAATACTCTCTTAGTTTTTAAATACTTGAATTTTAGGATAATGCACAACTATTAAAAACTCAATTTTTAATTTTAATTTAAAATTATAAATATAAATTAAAAATTAATTAACCAATTATAAAATTGAGTATAAATATATTATTGATTACATAGTTTTTGGTAAAATTAAAAATTATATTAAAATATAAAAATATTATCTATTTTAAAACCTCAAAAAAAATTAAATATTATAATATTTTGAAACATAAAGAATAGAATATTAATATTCTTTTTCTTTTGGAATATCTCACAGGTTTTGAGCGATGGACATGCTCTTATGCTTTTGACTTTTGCAAGTAAAGAAGTGTCATTCATTGGTCAAACTTGTGTACAAGACATACGAGAAATCTTACAAATGTATATATTTTTCATGTGAACTACATTTTTTCTGATGATTTGGAAGCTTTTTACAGTTTACCTGTAGCTTAGTGTTGATGTCTTGAAGTATCAAAGTCACCCCACTCTCGACTTCCCTTGTTCCAAACCTCTCATTGAATCTATCAGCCTCTCTGACTCTTAGCTTGAGAGTCTTGTTTTTGTAAGTAGTCGCTCTAACATGACAAGCTTCTAATACTCTATATCCATTTTCAGATGAAGGTTTACCAAGTCGCCACCTTAGTCCTCCTTTTACGTTCAAATCTATGGTCGCTGAGTCCAGTAACCCTTGAATTTACTGGTCTCTTTCTCCTGCTTATCATAGATAACCAAGCTAAGTGTAGAAAGGCATAACTATTTTCTAGATAAATTGTATATATAATTAAAACCAAACTCACCGTGAGATTCATTATTTTCCTTTTGCCTGCGAGCATAAGCCTCATGTCAAGACTCTTATCAATGCAGGACACATCAATAACCAAATGCCTTAGAGGATTCAGCTCGAACTGCACACAAAAACATGTTTCTATGTTCTCAGAAAAATATTTATAGAATCCACTAATATTCTTATCACAGAAACACAAAGGGGCTCTCGAGACTTGCCTTGTACATACTGAGACTTCCATCTTCCTTAACGGTACATTTACATCTAATGGTTCATGGGGACGAGTGTAATGCGATATCTGCACAACGTATACTTCCTTTTCCAAGTCTATACAGAACCCATGGTTTGAAATAGCCTTAGACGACTTTAGGTTTTGTATGAAAGAAGTTGGGACATCCGTAGAGAATATCATATTCATGTTTTCTTGTGAATGTTCAGCCACATGACCAGCTTGACGCCTATTTTTATGAAGTATATATTAGAAACATGAGGTAATGATATTTGTGGGGAAAAAAACTAAGACTAGAACTTGAAATGCTTACCTACAAAAGACAACTTTACCAAACCTAGCAACCAGTCTTAATTTAGCATTATCAAAAAGATGATGATCCTCCATTCCCTTCCTGGCTTGCTCATATGCAAAGACAAGATCATTTTCAACCTTCTCAGCTATTAACATCCACCGAGTTCTCTCTTCTTCTTTACTCTCCTCAGCTATCATATACAAACATATTAAAACTACAATAATTTTGGCAAGACTGATCATGCATGGTAGTTAAAAAATAATGACTAGTGTAACCTTTTGGATATTAGAGTTCTTCAATACCAAAGACGTTTCTCCATATCTACTGCATGCAGAAGAATCTGAGACACTGGGACAAGCTTAATAGATGGAGGAACCTTATCATCTATTCCATTTGAACTAACAAGAAACCATTTGGAAATGGCATCTCTTGAATATGTAATAACTTTGCTTTCAGCACTGCTACTCTTGAAGTCGTTGTTTTTCTTGAATTTTGTAACTAGTGAATCTGGAAAAGGGGAAGGTCTAATGGGATCCTTCGAGTGTCTCTTGTGTGGAGGAACATAAGACATGTCTGAACCTGAAACTCCCAAAAAAAAAGATGAAAAGGAATAAATAACTCGTCGGCTCTAGTCCCAGCTTAAACTTGGAGCTCATAGAGGAGATGCTTTAGTAAGCTTAAGACAAAATTACATCTTAAGAAAATAATAGAAAACGAGAGTAGAGTTTTTCAGTTATTACAAGATGTAAAGAAGTGAACTCCAAAGACGTAAGTTATTAAGGTAAGAAGAGACAAGTTAAACGTTAAACGTATATATACTAAGTTAAAGACGTCTCTGCGAAAAATGTATTTTAAAAGACAAATTTTCGTTAGATCCCACTTAGAGACTCGGGTTTTATGCCTAAACATGATTTTCTGCGACAATGACAGTGACTCCAAAGTCTCTTAAAGTCATTATCTTTCAATGACTCTCGCTTCTCAAAACCTACCAAAAGTCATTTTTAATACTGAAATGAATGCCTCGCATGCAAATATTCAAATGATTACATTTTTTTTTGCAGTTGTATGAATTTGGTATATATCTATGCTGAAGCGTCACGTAGCGTGAGACGCATGCTATGATGGCATCGTCTCAGAATGGCCAATTGTTTCTCTAGTGTGCACTAATTCCCTATAAAACACTTTAATTACCACCTAACAAATTTTGATTATTATTATTTAATATATATTTTATCCGTTTTAAAGTATTTGATATTTTAACTATTTTTATTTTTATTTTAAAAGACAAATATTTATAATTTAAAGTAATTAATATAAAACTTAAGTTTACAGTTTAGAGTTGAGAAATGAATAAAGTTTTAGATTGTGAAATTTAAAATTTTAATTAATCTAAAAATCTTTTATCTCTTAAGAAAACAATATTTATGAAAATATTTTTTATTAAAATAAAAATGAATTATAATACCAATAATATGATAAACAGAAAAATTTCCAAACATTATACAAGGGACGGAGTAACGTTTATAACTAATTAGTTATTTAACACATATTATATGCGACATACTATAATTAATGTAGTTATTGATACATGGGACGTTTTTGATGTATATACATTTAATAACATGTACTTTATGTAATTGCCAACTATTATTTTTCAATTATGTTCGATACTATATATTAGCATAAATTTTTATTTCTTAACTAATACTATATTTTCCAGTTATATAAAATTGGAACAAATGATTATTAACACATCCCGTTGACTTATCATGTTAATTTTTATTTTATTTTAGGTTTATATCTAGCTGTCTAGTTCTTTTTAAGTATTTCTTAATTTTGTTATAGAAAAATTTTGAGATAAAAGACTAAAATACACCTAAAAGTTTTTTGTTTCCCAAAATAACATTTAAGAAAAAAATGATTAATTTTTTTTTATTATATATTTACACCATTTGGATAATTAATCTAAACTTAGGGTTTAGAGTTATGAAGTTGAGTTTTTATGGTGAGATTTATGATTAAAAAATAAAAAATATTAAAATTTTAAAATAAAAAATTATATTATTTAGTCATTTTTAGATCTATTTTTGTGACAAAAACTTCAAAAAAAATTATTTGAGATATTTGCCCCAAAAATATATTAAGATAGTTCTTAAAAATATTTTAAGATAGTTCTTAAAAAAAATTATCATAAAAATATTTTTTTTAAAAGATAACAAGAATACACTTATATTTTTTTAATAACTAATATATACTTAGTGTTTAGAGTTATAAAGTGAAGTTTTTAAAAATAAAGTTTAAAATTTTAAAAATAAAAATAAATATTATAATTTTTTAAATAAAATAATTATTCCATCGTTATCTTTTTTAGAACCATTTTTGTGAAAAAAAAACTTAAAAGAGAATTTGCATTTTGTTATAAATCCTTTGAGCGACGAATTTTAATTCCACACAACCTCTCTCTTCTCTCCGTCTTAAGTACCGCCGTTCAAATAGAATCCACACAGAAAGTCCGTTAGGTTTACCAGAAAGTGATGACGTCACTTTCCTAAAAAGATCAATCTCATGTGACTGAGCAACCACATACATATTCAATGGAGAGAGAGAGAAGATAGGTAGAGCTTAGCTGGATTGTGTTCAAGCCAGTAACTCATCATCAAAGCCCCGGCCTCAAACAATGCCGTTGACGAGGTACCAATCTCGGAACGAATACGGATTAGCAGATTCCGGGATCTCTATCAATCCGGCCGATAAGGATGAACCCCGAAGCTCTCCTCGATGGAGTCGCCATGGCTGGTCTCGGTTGGCCTCTTGCGTCAACTCCGGTGATCTCCGCCGAGTTAGTTTCTTTTTTTGTTCTCTTGTAGAATCTGAGGTCGGTTTGGTTGTGGAAATTGATCGGAATTGTGATTGTTTTGTGCGATTGATTGAAGGTTTGCTGCTGAGATGTTCCATGACTTGCACGAAGAAGTCATCGCTACTGCTTCTAGAAGCCACGTTCTTGTGGCTCGTGTTCAACAGGTGGAACTTGAGGTCCCTTTAGTCGAGAAGGCGTTACTGTGCCAGACTGATCATTCACCGTTGTTTTCTAATAAAGGTCTGACCACTTTGGTACTTGCTTTTTGTGGTATTTAGGTCTTGAGTTGAGTCTAATCCAAAGCAATGCAATAGAAGAAGATAGCTTGGTTTTATATTATACTGATTATGCCAGTTTAGGAATTTTGTAAGTAATATAACAGCATTTCCATTGTATACCTCTATATCTTCCTCTAAAATAGAGATATTTATTAGAGTTAGTTTTGCTCCAATGTATTACTATAGAGTTTCTCTATTTTACAGGAAAATATAGAGTAATATTACTCTGTATCTCTATATTTAGAGGTGAAAATAGCATATCTCTATATTTTCTCCTATATAAATAGAGGAACTCTATTATAGAGGCATACATTGGGGCAAATCCACCTCTATAATAGAGTTTCTTAGATAGAGTTAGAGGTGGTTGGAAATGGTCTAAGGATAGGAACCAATTAGGAGTTGACCTAGTGGCTAAAACTCTTAAATCAGCTAGTAGGAGTCTAAGGGGTCACATGTTCAAGACCCGTTTGGAGGGTCTGCTCACTCTAAGAGTGTTAATTTAACATGGTTTGGCCTTAGAACTTTCTAGTTATTCAAACAAACAAAAATTAGGATAGCATATGTTCGTGCTCAATGTGCACGATCTTGCCCTTTTTTTTTGTTGGTTCTTTGCTATGAACATGTATGATTTGGCGAGCTATATGCTGTTGGATTGTTTCAAGCGAAGTCTTTTACTCTATTTTCAGGTGTGGAGTGGCATGCGAATCTACAATTGGAACAGAGTGTGGTCACACGTGGTGACTTACCTCGCTGTGTAAGGGATTCTTATGAGGAATGCCGGGGTCCCCCAAGGCTGTTTCTTCTGGACAAGTATGATTCACCTTGTTTTTGTTAATTTTTTTCTAGTCGTTTGTGAGAGCTGAGGATGATATAACATCTCTGTATTTTCTTGGTTAGGTTTGATATTTCTGGAGCTGGGGCATGCTTGAAACGCTACACCGATCCATCATTTGTTAGGCAAGAAACAAGTTTATATGAAGCATCATGGGATGATATTCATAGAGAAAAGAAATCACAGAAAGCAAAGGTAGTTATACTTCCAAAAGAGGGAGGTTGTAGCTTGTTCGTTTCAGTGTGATCCTTCTTGGTTTTCTTTTTGTTTTGGTAGCATGGTAGATTCGCTGAAAAAGTAAGCTTTTGTCTTTTGTGTTCTTGTTTAAGTCTAGCATTAAAGGTAAATAGGTCCTATGAGGATTATCATTCTCTTCGTGCTTGAATGTTTAATCTTATCTTCCTCTGTGCACTTTCTAAGTTTCTCATAGTTTTTGATCTCTCGCAGAGGAGAGCATCTCATTTAGGGAATGGAGGAACACCGGAAAATGCACTAAGATCACATGCCAAGTGAGTACCATCTATTTTTTATGTCTTGTATGTTGTCATTTCCATTATATTTAGTTCCCTAAGTGCTATATTTCAATTAACTAAGAGTGGCGATGATTGCTTCAAATCATCCAACTGTGGCAGATTGCATGAATTATTTATGGAAGAGCATTTAGAGACCCATTACTCAGATCCAGCTCGAGTTGTGAAGCTGAAAACT
Source organism: Moricandia arvensis (assembly GCA_905132765.1). NCBI lineage: Eukaryota > Viridiplantae > Streptophyta > Magnoliopsida > Brassicales > Brassicaceae > Moricandia > Moricandia arvensis. Next base: position 67,860 of record CAJHQP010001930.1, read on the forward strand.
AGAAAGCTGGATGGGTGTTCCCTTATTTCAAAATCAGGGGAAAGCTACATGGGTAAATTTATGCAGACATATGACGATAATAAAGCAGGTTATGAAATAATTACCCCGGACCAGACCGAATTATTGACATGGAATACAGATAGTGCTAGAGGCGTGGTAACCAACATACCTGAAATCAGTATGGATGGTCCAGAAAAATCTCGCCAAGGAAGCAGATCGGAGGTTTCATTGCCAAATGAGCAGGAACGTGTCAGTCATATTGAAAAAGACATAGAGACTGTACCTGAATTGACTCACAATGGATTCCCTGGTGCGACTTTTACTAAGGATTCACAGACTAATCTGAATGGAAAGCAAGGATTTCCTCAATATAGGAGTTATTCTGAAGATTTGACGAGTGAGGCTGACAATTACGTGGATGCACAAGCCACCATGGAGTCGGAAGCAGAAACAGAAGATGAGTGTTGTAGAACTAAGAATAGACCAGGTGCTCCGAAAGATGGAAATCACTTTACATTTTATGATGTGGATGAAGCGAAGATGGAGGACCAACCTCAATTTTCAATTTTCCATTCAGTTGGAAACACACAAGGAAAAGAAAATGGGCAAGGCTCCGTTGGGAAACGGAGCACCAGTTTTTCTTACTCGGACACTACAAGCGTAACTATTGATGATCAGTCTGATGGAGAGAAATTTTCAGAACGTTTACCTTCTACTTCTAGTATTAAGAGTGAGCTGGCTGATTCCATGTCTCACGCAACTCCTGAAGCAAACAACGTGCTTCATGATTTAAATGTTCAGGAATCAGTTAGTAGCAGCAATGCAGATGGCCAGACATCAGTTATATCGAATGATTCATGTTCCAGTCCAAGGACTATCTCTCAGAATGCTGAATCATGTTCACTGACTGTTCAGTCTTTACCACCAGAAGTCGTTGAACCATCTTCAGAAGTGGTTAGACATGCTCTGATTAACGGAGGCAATGATGGAAGCAAGGTGGATCCAATAGATTCTTCAAGATCTGGTCCTTTTGATGATGAAAACTCTAACTTCTCTTCTGAAACTTCGTCATGTAGTTCAGTTTCGGAAGGAAACAGATACGGTACTACCATTGAGAAGAATTGTATGGTTGATCATTCTTCATATTTAGTAAACTCAGGTACTGGTTCTCAATTGTTTGTTGATAGTCAGGGTGAACAGTTACCTCTCGCTGATAGTGATGTTGATAATCTTGATGATGAAACCGATTGCGTTACAGTGACTAATGCAGTTCCTGGCATTGACTCTCGAAGCTCAATTGCTGAGATCTCCAGTGAACAGTCATGCAATGCGGATATATCTGTATTAGAGTCCCATGAAGACACACTGGAGAATGGAATGCCCATGCCTGCTGAACTTGATAGCAAGTTTACTTCTGGTTTTAACTCAGGAGGAGAGAAATCGGTGGGAGATGCTTCACCTACTTGTAGCAAATGCGATGAGCAGATCTCTGATGTACCTGCTGAATTTCATTCCAGTTGTATGCATGATGAAGGCTTTCATGAACTTCCAGGGCTGGACAATACCGCCATAGACATTGTCCCGAAGGAAGACCTTGATGCGCCTGATAATTATGCTAACATTTCTAGTGATGATGTCAACCATGATGTTAGCCTGTCATCTCCTAGTTTGATTGGTTCTCTGCCTTGGATATCGACCAATACTTCTAAATCGTCTTCTGAAGCTGGGCAGATTTGCCATGATACAGCTGTGGACTCTAACGGGACACTAACAGCAAAAAATATGATTCCGAAAAACCCACTGGAACTATCTTCAGAAGGTCTGGGTACTTCCCTAGACAATAATGACCTGGAAAATAGTGAATCATTAAGTCCCATGACATCTCTGGATCTAAGTGACAGAGACACAGAAACCAAATCTCCCTGTAAGAGCATTCTTGATGAAAATCGCACAGATTCTTCACCAGTGAATAATCTGAACCTTTTAGAGAGTTTGACTATCGAGCATTCAGTTAAAGTGCAAACACCTTGTGCAAGCCGTGCATTAGAAGATGATGCATTGATGCAGTTAAGTGTTTCAAGGGAATCAGAGTTTGTACCACAATCCGCTGGCTTAGAATGGAACAGTCCTAAGCAAGTGTTGAATGTGGATCCTCTTCTCCCTAGCTTTTGTTTCATCCCTGAGACTATTCCACCCAATCAGGAAGACATGCCACCACTGCCGCCCCTTCCTCCTATGCAATGGCGTATTGGGAAGGCTCCACATTCTTTTATTCCCACCTTCATGGGAGAACCAGGCGAAGCCAGTAGTTCTGCTCTATCAGCCACATCACCCATTGGTTCTAGCTTGAATATTCAAACTGGGTCTAAAACATCAGAGCTGTCTTTATCTCTAGGAACTGACAGATCAGAACAACTTCCTGGAGAGTTTGTGACCAATGCATCAGAAGAGCCGTTGCAATCACCCATTGCCACTGATATGAAAAGCCAAGACGAAAGTTATGGTTCTCATAGAACTCAGCCATCGGATCTTTCTGCTGGGCGTATAGAGGATTTTGGTTATGAAGAGAACAATCTTTCGGTTGACCATGCTGCTCAGAACCAGGAGCTCCTTCATTCACAAGAGTCGTCATTGCAGATGCCTCAGGATCCATCAGCTAAAAACGAAGATTACGAGGAAGAAACAGATGTGCATGTTTCAGAAAGCTCAAGTTGTCCTGAAACCGAAGTGTTGACACCAATTCAACCAACAAAGGTGGAAGATAATGCTCAATCTGTTCCATATGTGTCAGATGCGGAAACAGCAGAACCATCAAACTCGTCAGTTCAGAAGATAGTTCCTGCTTCAGTGGGAGATGCTATGTGGCCTGTCAGCGCATTCACTGTTGCACCTACCTTGGACAAAGACAAGCTAGCAGAGGTCCCTATGATTAAGCTTCCTCGTCCAAGAAGTCCGCTTGTAGATGCTGTTGCAGCTCATGACAGACGCTCGGTAACAATTGCATCTTGTCTATAATACCTTTACTAAAAAAATGTGTCTCTAATCCGTTGTTCTGATGATTTGCCAGCTGAAGAAAGTCTCTGAGAGGGTCCAACCACCAATGAAATCAAAACAAGATGACAAAGATTCATTGCTTGCACAAATACGAAACAAGGTAACACACATTGTTCTTATCTTACACCTACAGTTTCTAAATGTCATTTACCGAACTTTAGATTAGGAGATGTATGAACTTGTTTTGTTTATGCAGTCCGTTAGTCTGAAGCCTGCGGTAGCTACACGACCCAGCATTCAAACTGGTCCGAAAACGAACTTAAGGGTAGCTGCAATCCTAGAGAAAGCAAATACAATACGCCAGGTCCGTTGCCTCTCTTTCCATCTCCTGTTATTAGTCTGAAACATAGACCAATTATGTCTTTGTTACACACACATCTAAACCGGTGTGACACTACTGGTGCAGGCAATGGCTGGAAGTGACGAGGACGAAGATTCAGATAGTTGGAGTGATTCTTGAATCAATGATCGTTGGATGCACAGTTTAACTTTTTTTCGTTGTGTTGGTTCTTGTCTCACGATGAGTGGACAAGCCGCTCCAGTCAGGTTAGGTTACACGGTTTTCTATTTCAGACATAGCACGTACTGTCATGGCTTATATATATGTAGTACATTGTATACTGTTTTACTTATAGGTGTGTATGTTGTAAGTAATATCCGGAACTTGTATTAGAAAAACGTATCCTATGTTTTTCTTTTTAATTATTCTTTGTCGCAGAACATATTTTCACTGAACTTGCGTGCGCCATTTTATTGAACATGTTTTTTATAAGTGTATATGTTGTGATTACAGATAATGTGTAAACTAGATAACTTGCGGCTTTGAGGTGTGTTCAATATCTTTAAGTTTGTTGTAGAAGTAAAATCCAACAGAAACTAAACCATTCACCAAAATGAAGTAAAAATCAAACCGTAAACGGATGTGGTTGAGATTGCTAAACCCATCATGCTGACTAGGGTGGGCATTCAGTTTAAATTTGGGTCTACTTTAGGTTTGGCTCGGTTATGTTTGTTTGGATCCGAGAAAATATTAATTGAAGTCAAACAAAAATTAGTTTGGATTGGTTTGTGTTTAGTTAAGTTTATGTTCTGTTAATTTAGATTGAGTTTAGCTTCTGTTTGGTTTAGTGCTATTATGCTTATATTTATTCAGTTTAACCGAATTGACTTTTAGTTTTGTTATAGTTCGGTTACAAAAATATAATTTATAAACTAAATCATTATTTTTTATATTTAAATGTAAAATTAAATATTATAATAAAAAATGTTACAAATATAATTTAATAACTGATATTATTATCTTTGAAATTTATATAAATATCACATGTATTTTTCAAATTTAATAATAGTGTAAGAGACTTATATTTTTTTATTTTATTATTGATCATGTTTCTTATTTAAAAGTAAAATATATAATGTTTATTACTTAGATTAAATAATTAAATATTTTAAATTTCAATATTATTAATATATTTAATTAATTTAATTAAATAAATACTTTAGTTTTCAAAGGGAACCATTTAGGTTGATATACTTTTAACCAAATGGTTAGAGTTGGTTTGAATTCTGGTGGATCGTTACGTCTTTTAGCCCACCCGCCTGACGATCATCCGGGGCAGGAAAATCACACAAACCCTAATCAGACCAGACAAGAGACTGAGAGTCAAAATCAAAAATCTCCCTTCTTCTTCTTCCTTTTTTTATATTAATTAGTTAATAAATGGTAAAACCAATTCCTATCACAACAGTTCTAAGAGGAGCGTCCGCCGCATCATCCAAATTCGTCAAATCATCGAAACCATCCGACCCATCTCCTCCAACAACACCATGGCTACTCCCGACAAAGATTCCTCCCCCGCCGCCACCACCTCCAGCGAAAGTAGCCGCCGTAGCGTCCCGCTTTCGGCGGTGGTATCCGATTGTGCGAAACGGTGGTTCCAAGACACTCTTGAAGAAGCCAAAGCTGGAACATCACTATGCAAGTTGTGTGGGTCAGATGTATAACTCTGGCTACGGAGTTCCCAAAGATGCTCGAAAGGTTTCTCCTTTTTTTTTTTACAATCTCTCTATCACTTTATTAGCTTTTACGGTTTAGTGAAGAAACCAATGTTTCATTAATTATGAAAAGTTGGTGTCTTTATTGCAGGGGAGGGTTTGGATTACGAAAGCATCAAGAGTTCGTTCATCAGTGTGGAAAGTGCAGGCTAAGCGACCAGGTTACAACGCAAGTGATTCAGATTCAGATTCTGAGTAGCATTTAAATCGTTGTTTGTCTAGAGAAAGAGCTTGTTTTGTGTTCTGTTTGTTCTCATCATATTGGATGTACCAAAGTTCATACACTAAACAATGTCTTTTGTCTCCGCACCAATCATTTTGTGTCTTTATCATATGTTTCTGTTTTATCTTTGTGAAAGTCTTTGTTGATTTTGTATGTTACTAGCAATGAAATCTCTCACACCAATGTAGCAGTTTGTGTAAGGACTAAGGGGAGTTCATAAATGTTAAGAAGCTTCGTGGAGGTGTCTATGTTTAAAGATTTTAAGAAGTCGCAAAACCTTAAAAAAACTACCTTCATGTTGATTTCTAATGCTAGCATGAAAGAATATGCAAGAGGCGTTATTGATGTCTTCTGTTTAAACTGAGCGAATCCATAATCAATGCTAACAGTAATGTATCAACAATATTAAAGTTAATACGAAGGACTATTCTTAACGACCAAATCATCTATAAAATATAACAAGACTTGAAAAACAACAGAATTCACTTGTTTGGAGAAACCAGCAAATATATGATGGACAGAATCGTTTTTTTTGTTAACCCTATAGTCAGAACCTTTCCTACATAGTTGTTGACGGCGCAGTCATCAAAGCTGATGCTAAGTCCCAAAATATCTCGGCGAATGTTGCTGGCGCTATTAGGTTGATGGTTCCGCCGCCAGCAACTATGTAGGAGAGGTTCTGACTACATAATTAACAAAAAAAATGAGTAGGATATCAGGGTTGGACATTTCATCCGTTTTGATTCGTTATTCGTTTCGATTCGATCCATAAAATCTAGATATCCGTAAATGGTTGAAGCAAAACAAATACTAAAAGTTAATATTCGTTAGAAACGAATCAAACCACAAATATTAAAAAATTAGAATCAGATATCTGATCCGATCCGACATTATACAAATAGATATGTATCTATAAATATAGATTTTATATGTATAATTTAATAAAATTATTATTTTAACATATCATTTTATTAATTTTATTTAGAATTTACTTTATAAAAACGAAAATTTTCAAAAATAATTGTGTGTTTATAAGAAAATTTGATTAATTTTAGAAATTTATGGAACATATAGGTTCATTAATTTTATTTCTCATTTTATATTATGTAAAAATTTTGTTTTGAAAATAAATTTTATAGTTTTTTCTTAATTTACTTGTATTAAACAAAGTAGAATAGATATCCGTAAATATTCGTAAATCTCTAAAAAAATCTAAATATCCGTATTTTTTCAGAAGCAATGCAAATCAGAAAATAAGATATCTGTAAGATACGAAACAAATCACAAATACTAAAATTATGGTGATATTCGATATGTGTCCACTCCTATAATGGAACAAATGCATTAAACACAAGTTTATTGTCCATGCTAGATAGTTGAGTATTTATTCTTTATGACCGAAAATCTGATGAGCAAATGGTTTTTTGTTTTTGTTTAAGGAAGCAAATGAAAATCAATTCAGAGGTTTTGCTAATTAATCACACTCCTAATCTTTACTCATATGCTGCAAAAAGTTAAAAGAAGACCTCCTCTACTACCTACTAAAACAGTAAAAAATTTCCAAGATTCTCCACAATGTTTTTGCAATCTTATAATCATCCAAGTTAATTGAACAAGAAGAAATTACACGTGGCAATCAGAAATGCATCCTAAAGATGATGACTTGTGAGCCGCCTCATTCAAAGTCAAGGCCACAAGGTCTGACCATCTCCATCTTCTAAGATTTCAACGGTCAAACTTTTGATCACCTTCTCAGAAACTACATCTATTTCATTTTGTGACATGATAAAAAACAAAAGTAACCAATCAGAACGTTCATTATGTTTTATATATACAGACATAAACATTTTCAAAGAACCCATCACAACTTCTTCTACCCCCTTGTCCAAGCTCTTAAGACACTTTCTATAAATATATGAAGTCGGTCTTTCATTAAACAAAACAAAGCTTCACTTTCTATGTATGGCTGCTTCTTCTCTCCTTCCTATAGACAATAGCAGAACAACCAGACAAAACATGAATGGTTCTGCTAATTGGTCACAACAATCGGGAAAAAGATCATCATCGACAGCTCTGGAAGATCTTGAAATCCCAAAGTTCAGATCTTTTGCTCCTTCTTCTGTCTCAATCTCTCCTTCCACTTGTTTCAGTCCCTCTGTTTTCCTCGATTCCCCTGCTTTTGTCTCCTCCTCTGCTAATGTAAGCCCTCTCTGTTTTCTTCAAGTTCGATGAATATGAAAACTTTTGATCATCTGGGTTCTTGAAAAGATCATTACTTTAGCATCTCATATTCAAGAAAATGAATTCTGATCTGATGTGATAAAAGTCAATGAGTCAACGGTCTTCTTATGTAATATTTTGTAGAGAGATGTTTCAAAGACATTTTTGATGATATTATTGGGTGGTTTTTGCAGGTTCTTGCTTCTCCAACCACAGGAGCTCTTATTACAAACGAAAGCAATCAGAAAAATGTAAATGAGGAAGAGAAGAACAACAATAACAACAACGTTAACTACTTTGACTTCTCATTTCAGACACACTCATTACCAGGTTCTGGTCAGACAACAACAACTACAACAACAAACAGTTCTGTCTTTCAATCACAGGTGTGTTCCTCATTCCTCGATAGCTCAATCTTCAAATCCCTTTTTTTCCTTCAAAATTTATTTAAAATGCTTGTGTTTCAGGAACAAGAGAGGAAGAACCAGTCAGATCAGTGGAGCCAAACTCTAAACAACAGCAACACTCATCAAGCTGTATCTTACAATGGAATGGAGCAAAGGAAAGGAGAAGATGGTTACAACTGGAGAAAGTACGGTCAGAAACAGGTGAAAGGAAGTGAGAATCCTCGGAGTTACTACAAGTGTACTTTCCCAAGTTGTCCAACAAAGAAGAAAGTGGAGAGATCTTTGGAAGGTCAGATCACAGAGATTGTGTATAAGGGAAGTCACAACCATCCTAAACCTCAGTCCACTAGAAGATCATCTTCTTCTTCTTCATCGACTTTCCATTCAGCTGTGTTCAATGCCAGCCTTGATCATAATAGCTTCAGTCACTCTGATTCCCTTGCAATCCAACAAGATGATAATACTGCTTCTAGTTCTGTTGGAGATGATGAGTTCGAGAGAGGCTCATCGGTTATCAGCAGAGGAGAAGAAGAAGATTGTGGGAGTAAGCCTGAAGCAAAGAGATGGTAAAAGATCATCATCATCATCCTCTACGTTTCAACTCTCTTTGAATAGACTTGAATAAAAAGGTTTTAACATGTTTTGTTTATGTTCAGGAAAGGAGAAAGTGAAACAAACGGTGGGAATGTTAATGGAAGCAAGACAGTGAGAGAACCAAGAATTGTTGTGCAGACAACAAGTGATATCGACATACTTGACGACGGTTACAGATGGAGAAAATACGGCCAAAAGTCGTTAAGGGGAAACCCAAATCCAGGTATACATCTGGTTCTTCACAACATCATAACTAAGGCTACAAGTATCTAACATCTTTACGTTTCTTATGACTCTTAACAGGAGCTACTACAAGTGTACAACCATCGGTTGTCCAGTGAGAAAACATGTCGAGAGAGCATCACAAGACCTGAGAGCAGTAATCACAACCTACGAAGGGAAACATAACCACGACGTACCTGCAGCTCGTGGTAGCGGATACGCCACAAACAGACCGGTACAAGACCCTTCTTCAGCACAATTAGACCAGCTGCTATAGCTGGCCACACCAACTACACTACTTCTTCACGAGCACCATATACACTTCAGATGCTGCACAACAACAACACTAATGCAGGGGCTTTTGGTTACGCTATGAAAAATCACAATAACAACAACAACATTCAAACGCAACAAAACGACTTTGTTGGTGTGGTGGATTCTCTAGAGCAAAAGAAGAACCAACGATGAGTCCTTCCTCGTTTTCTTGATTCCTTCTGTCTTGAAGAAAAGGGAATCTGTTCATAGAGAAAGGGTTTAACTACTTGCTAGTGATCCTGCCGACACATAAGACTAGTCTATACTCCCACAGAGAAAATTATTTCATTTGTTTTTTTCTTTTTCTTTTCAAGGCTCATGCGAGAGCTGAGCTTTCACACGCCTGTAATGATATATTATATTTAGTCCTTCTTGTGTACCATAGAACTAGAAAAATGAAATAAAGCCAATCAAGTTTTCTCCAACTTTTCCACTTACTTATCAACTTATATGATATGAACTATAGATTTCATGATTATAGTTCATTCTATACAAGTATGGATAGACTAGGCAGCCTACTACACCCAGGAATACATTTCATTTAGATTGCTCCGAATACGTTTTTTTAGCTTTCAAAAGTATCAATGAAGAACATACACAGCCACTACATGCCCACATAAAAGAATGACATTTACACGTATAACAGAGACCAACACTGTATAGAGAAACGACTGAAGAAGCAGAGGAGAGGCTTAAGCAGATTCAGAGACAAGAATGAGTAGAGAGTTTGTAACCAGAGAAGAGAGCAGAGACAGCTAAAGAAACAAAGGCGAGTACAGCCATAGTGATAGCAGAAGCAGCAGAGGTCAGTAAAAATGTTATCTTGACCTTCTCTGAATCTATTAGTCAACGGAATCGCAGAGGAAGCAGCAGATATGAGAAGATACGCCACAATCTAAAACCCACAAACAGAGCTTTTTTTTTCATTAAAAGATCGAAACTTTTTAACTTTAAAACATGATCATAACTCATAAGCTTCTCTACATTACCTGATCTCCGACAAAACCGACCAAGATTGATGTCCGGCGATCAAAGAACTCTCCTTTCGAGAAATGCACGAACGTCTGCCACGCAGTGTATAGCGTTGCAAAGATCGCGATGGCTGATACGTATCTGTACTCTTCGTAGTCGTCGAAGTTCTTACCGGGTCCGTGTTTGTTAGAGACCATGATTACGAAGGCGAGGATGGAGAAGAGAAGAGCAAACACTCTCGTGATCGGTGATGCTTTTCTTTATCATGTCCTCTCTTTTCCATCTCTGAGTGATTGCGGAAACGTCGACGTTTCGGTCGATGGGCGCTGCCGCAGCGCCTCGACGTCGGGAGATTCAACCGGTCTCTGGTTAATCGGGATTTGTCATCATACCGGTAGCGGGTTGGAATCGGTTTATGTGAAGAATCGGGAAGGTGATGGAGATTTCTAGGATTCGTTTTTTGGAACGTAATTAAAATGAGGAAAGTGTGTGATGATGGTGGGAGTGATTAATGAGGTAATGAAATGTTGATTAGCAAGCGCACGCCGCGTAACTACCAAACATTGCTTGCAAGTTAAATGTGGATTTGCAATATGAGACAGCGATGTCTAAGGTTCTCTAGAGCATGTCCAATGGAGAATCCTTAAGGGGAATCCTTAAGGAAAAAATAATTAAATAATCTGTGGACCCCACCAATAGTTAAGGATTCGATCCTTAAAATCCCTAAATAAGGATTGATCCTTACACTGTTCAGACACGTGGCGACACGATTGGTTGGAATATTAATAATTCGAAATTGAGAAAAAGGTGAATAGTTAAGGATTTCAAGGGAGTCACCGTTGGAGATGCTCTTATGTGACGACTGAAATATTACGCATTACAGATATGTTTTCAAAATAAACCTAGTTTAATCTACCCAAATTTATTGATTTTTAATAAACAAAATAAGAACATGTGTAACACACATGTTTACATCTAAAGATAACGATTAACAAGACATACACAGAGTCAGTTGATTTAGAATGTACTTTCGTTGGGTTTTCGCTAAGCCCATCCCTGCGACTTGCGAGCTTCTCCCACCAATCGGTAGTACTTATCAATGGAGCCTCCTACTATCACCTTACAAAAAGAAGTGAGAGCACACGTCTTATTTTGTCAATGATCCATGGACTTGTCACAACACAATAACAAACAAAAGTTTACTTTACAAGGGATTAGTTAGTTTCAGGAACTCATTGCGGTTAGTAAGGGTTACCACTTACCATGTACATTAGCTCAAACATAAACAAGTCAAGTTCATAGTTTTTAAGTGTTTTAATAATGAATTAACTTCTTGTCGATGGACCCTGTGGTTGAGTGGTGAAAAACGCGGTTTGGAATGTCACATGTTTTATGTTCGATCCACTGGTTGCGTGAAATCTAAATCACATTGTTGCAAACACCCACATATAAATTGATTCTTGTTTTCAAGCCCATTTAAATATCTAAAAATAAATTTTATATATGAAACCATTCCATAGATCTAAGATATTTAAAGTTAATAAAAAATAGAATTAACTTCTTGTTGTCATGAGAGACCTTGACTAAGGCTACATGACGATAAACAGAATAATAAGGATAAAATGGAAAGGAATGAAAAGCCAACAAAATAATAAGAATGTTTTTTCTTATTGTTCTTTATCAAATTTAATAAACATAATTTTATTTTATAGTTTCTCAAGTTAAAAAGGAACGAGAAGGAACATTAGAAAAAAAAATAGTCCTTTGCAAAATTGACTTAAAACTCAAAGTCAAACACAAAACTAACTTCTTTTTTTTGTCATTTCTTTTGTCCAATTAACCCTATATGTTCACATTATTTACGAAAATGCCACTGAATTTTTCTTGTTTTTTTCTGAAATGCCATTTTTACCTCTCTCAACCTCATCATCTTCAAATATTTACAATATTGCCATTGCCATCAATACCACAACCACCATGAACAACTAATTTGAAGCTCTTAATGCACTTAAAATTGATTGACACTACCTAAAATTGATTGGCACTAAATGTTATGAACAAAAAACAACATCTCTTTACTTGTCTCCATATTCATCCAAAAACTCAAGCTTTTGATTTTAAAATTTTTCATGCTTGGTAGAGCCATTCAAGCATACTATCTTCGCGGTTTACTTTTGTTGAGGTTCTGGGTGGTTGGAGAAGACTATGTGTGCTTAGGAAGTCATCTCACTAGTTAAAGGTATGAAATTGAAATTTTTTTCAGATTTGTTCGCGTCGAAGACTTACCCGTAAGTCGTCTGGCTGAAGACGACTTACGGGTAAGTCTTCTAAGCAAACGGACGACTTACTTATAAATCGTCCGGATTTGTTTGTTAAGAAAAAAATTCTAGACGACTTACTTGTAAGTCGTCCCAGGATAAACAGGGTTAGTTTTGCATTTGACCGAATTGTGTTAGATATTTGACTTTTCCTGGACGACTTACCAGTAAGTCGTCTCTGAGAAATCAAAAATTCAAATATTTTATTAAAGCTAGACGACTTACCAGTAAGTCGTCTCAGGTTACTTTTGCAATTGGAAAATAAAACTTAAATATTTAACTTTTCCCAGACGACTTACTTGCGAAGTCGTCTAGGTAGAGCGACCTTCCTGAAAGTCGTCCAGGATAAGCGAAGTCGTCCAGATTTTTTTTCGAGATTCTGGTCAAACCTTGCTTCTCTCGGACGACTTTCAAGTAAGTCCTCTACCTAGACGACTTTAGATTAAGTCGTCTGGGGAAAAGTTAAATATTAAGTTTTTATTTTCGAATTGCAAAATAACCTGAGAAGACTTACAGGTAAGTCGTCTAGCTTTAATAAAATATTGAAATTTTTGATTTCCCAGAGACTACTTACTTGTAAGTCGTCCAGGAAAAGTCAAATATCTGACACAACTCGGTCAAATGCAAAACTAACATGTTTATCCTGGATGACTTACTAGTAAGTTCGTCCTAGAATTTTTTTCTTAACAACAAATCTGGACGACTTACAAGTAAGTCGTCCTATTTTAAACTCAATTGCAAAAATGACCTATTTGGACGACTTACTTGTAAGTCGTCTATGTCTTCCAGACGACTTAACCGTCAGTCGTCTGCGTTAATGTCTAGTAAACTTTCATTTTCTCTATGTTTACTAATGTCTTTTATTTTTGAATTTTTGCAGATGTTGCATAAGTTACATGCAGTGTATGGGGAATGCGTTTTGAAAGATTTTGATTGGAATTTTATGGTTGATAATTTCAAAGGAGCGAGACTATTTTTGTTGAGTGAAAGTTCGACACATGCTGAACTTGTTGCAATGTTCAAGAAGATTATAACCTGGACATGAGCACAAAATCTGTGGAGATAACCTACTTGTTACTAGCGGAAATGATGCAGGCTCCAGACACCCCTCCTATTCATGTTACAAGTTGATAGACAAGTTCGAAACTTGCTCGAGAATAACCAAAACGCATGGAGTACGGCTTGCTGTATCAAGTCGTAGCAAGGTGGAAACGGTTTCAGAGGAAAGGAAGAAAGACGCTGAAGATGATGAAGCTGATAGAATGTTTTTGAAAGATGATGATGATTTGGTTGAAGATGAAAATTCATGATGTGGAGGAGATGATGGGGAAAGGATGATGGGGAGAACGATGTTGATATCTCTACTTGTTGCGGAAGCGGACGAGAATGGTGAGGATTAACAGTGTTTATGGAAAGTTAAAGATGAGGATTTGGAAGAACGATGATGATAGTGTGTTTGAAGAATTCGAAAGACATATGCTAATTGAAGGAGAAAGATCGAATGGTAACAGTATCTACGTCAACCAGAGTTTTGCTAGCAAGGATGCACTACTTTCAGAGATGCGCGGTTGACAGCAGTTAGGTTGTAAGTTCTCCTTCAGAATATACAAGTCAACGAAAACTCTCCTTGTCGGCAACATGTCGGGGTTAGTGGTTGTGGATGGAAGATCAGACGAGTGTGAAACATGGAACAAAATACGTTTGGCGTAACAAAGTATGTGGAAACACATACATGCTCAGTGGGAGACCGAATCGCTCAACGGAACACTGTACTCCGAAGTATGTTGGTAGGCCTTTTCATTGATCGTGTTGGGAATCATTGATGGTTGAATCCGCAGCATATCACTGATGCAATGAAAGAACATGTTTGCATTACGCTTGATTACCACCACTTCATACAGAGCATTGTTATATGCACAAACATTGGTGAGAAGATCACGCAGAAGATGGGTATTCGCGGTCTGCCATCATATCTCGAGCAAATCTCTTAGCCAATCCCGGTTCTATACGGTTATAGAACTTGTTCTATATAGATTTATAGTATTTATTCTTCTCATTTGGAGCTTCTATCAGAGGTTTAAGTATCAGAGAAGGGTAATTGTGGTGGATGGGACCTCACCTAAGTGGGAAGTATGGAGGGTACTATGTTAGTTGCAGCTGCACAACGATGGGAATTTTCAGATATTTCCATTGCTTTGGGATCGTAGATAGCTGAAGATGATCCTTCTTGGGAATGGTTTTTCACAAAATTGGCTAGTTGGTATCTGATGAGCAGCCTCTGGTGATAGTCTCCGACCGGCATGCATCATTAAAAGGCGTTGTGATAAGGTGTTCTTGGGCACCCGAGGAATATGTTATTATCACTTCAAGATAACATTGTCAAAAAGTATAAAGGGAAACATCTTTTGTACTTGGTAAAGGTGCTGCTTATGCCCATACGTTCAGATTTTGACCGGTACATGCTGAGATACGGCAGTGCAAACCCGATCTTGCAACGTATTTGGAGAATGCCGATGTCATCTATGGTCCAAGGGTTTATTGTCAGGGGGACAGGTACAACATAAAAACAAGCAACATCGCAGAATCTATTAATTCTGCCACTGAAGCGAGCTAGAGGATTTCCGATTCAGTTCCTATTGCGAGTACATAAGGAGAAGCTAGGAAAGTGGTTTGGAAAAGGAGAGATGATGCTTTGAGTCTCCCAAGTCACTTAGTCGTGGTGTTAAATACTTGCTTGCTGTTCGATCAGAAATAGCAGATACGATGAGAGTCTAACCAATTGCATGGATGGCATTCTTTGTGAAAGGTGGCAAATGGACTGTGCTGGTTGATTTGGAACATGGAAAGTGTGATTGTGTGGTGTTTATGCATGGAGGAAAATACCTTGCTCTCATGCTATAGCTGCTGGAACACATGCTGGTTTGCATTATCTCCACACTTGTAAGTCCAGTGTACTCAAAGATTATTTGTTGGAGGATACTCAGAGAATATATATCCTTGTGATTGGACAACAAGCTTGAGGAACGCATATGCTTTCCTCGGAGGTAAAACGTTGGCATAAACCGCCGGAAGACAGAAGAAATCAAGATGGCAATCTTGGTTGTAGCTATCTAGGATGATAGGACGCCAAACCCAGGAAACCAACACAGGTTTATAGATGCTCAAAGTGCAAGGAAATTGGTCATACGAAACCATAATGTAAGGAAACACTAGACGACTAACTTGAAGTCATCCGGACGACCTTCAAGTAAGTCGTCCAGAGTTTATTCCTACAGACGACTTTCAAGTAGTTGTCAAGAGACCTTAAAGTTAGTCGTGTAATGTTTAGTCCCCAAGACGATATTCAAGTAAGTCGTCTAATGTATTCTGTTAGGTCGTCCAATATTCTGTTAGGTCGTCCAGTATAATGTTAAGTCGTCCAGTATAATGTTAAGTCGTCTAATTGTGTATGTATTAATTAGTCTATGTATTCTGTCTAGGTCGTCCAATTATAATGTTAGGTCGTCCAATATAATGTTAAGTCGTCTAATTGTGTATGTATTAAGAATTTGTGTTTAGTCTATGTATTCTGTTAGGTCGTCTAACTACATAAAAATACAAGTTCAAGTACATACAAGTACACTACAAATCCTAATTTATCATACAAATCAATACAAATCAAATGTACACAAATCCTAATCATATGTTCCAAGGTTTTCAGCAAGGTCCTTGTTTCTTTCACATGCTGGTCAGGAAGCTCAGTAAATATATCCACCGCCATCTTATCCCTCATAGTCTTCGCGTTGGACTTAGCAAAGTCTTTTGGTTAAATGGCATCCCAAGAGCATGACATTCAATGTACCTCAGAGTGTAGACACCACAATCACCAGCTCTGGCCTGAGGGATATCGATTGCTCTCTCATATGTGAATGGCTCCAGTGATAATTGGTCACGTTGTTCAATGGTAGCGCACTCAAAAAGCAGATAAGGGAGGCATGTGGAGAAAAGGCTCCATTACCACATCCAGTTCAGCATCGGAGATATGTGAACGAATGCTGTCCCAGACGACAATGTGTCTCTTAGGGATCGATATCCACATAGCAATCCAATGACTGTCGTTGTAGTTCACTGGCGCATAGATATCATCAATATCCGTCTCCCAAACCTTGTCCGTCTGGCAAAATGATGGTAACTTGCCTGCATAATAATTCCACGCCCCACCAGGGAGTCTTCTTCCTAAACCGTAGGCATCGGGCTGCGAGTCCTGAAAATCCTTGTAGTTGAATCTCCATTGTTGAGAAAAGAGATGATCAAGGAAGCAAATTCTCTCGCTCCTGAAATGTTGTGGCGTCTCATGGTGCCTCTTCCTCAAAACATTAATCCAAACATCGATATGCTGCATATAAAATAATACAAGTCAGAAGATAAAATAATACAAGTTAGAAGATAGCAGACGACTTACCATAAGTCGTCTGGTAAGTCTTCTACGAAGAAGACTTTGTAGACGACTTACCAGATGACTACCATAGGTCGTCTAGAGAGTCTTCTTCACAGACGACTTACCATAAGTCGTCTGGTAAGTCTTCTACGAAGAAGACTTTGTAGACTACTTACCAGACGACTTACCATAGGTCGTCTAGAGAGTCTTCTTCATAGACGACTTACCATAAGTCGTCTGGTAAGTCTTCTACGAAGAAGACTTTGTAGACGACTTACCAGACGACTTACCATAGGTCGTCTAGAGAGTCTTCTTCACAGACGACTTACCAGACGACTTATGTTAAGTCGTCTAGAAAGTCTTCTTGCCTTAACATAATCAGTTTTCATCTAGTATCAGTTTAGTCAGACGACTTACACAATCCTCCAGCCAAGATAAGGAGGTCCGGAGGACGTAATACCACCGAGTTGGACTTGTACGTGGTTTCTTTTTGAGAGGTGTCAAATAATGACTGCAAACACAAAATGTTGAAAAGCAATCAGTTTTTGTAGACTAAAGCGAGCTATTATGCCAAAAGCAATCACTTACGGATCAGTTTTCAACCAATCGGCGAGCTCCTTCAACTTTTTCCTGTCAAGAGGTGAAAAGGGATTATAGCCTTTAGATTGCTTTTTCTTTGGGATTTTCTTGTCTGCAGTATAAGGAGATTGCTGTGAGGGAGCAAGTTTCCTTTTTCGCTCAGTCTTTACACGGACAAGTGCCAAAGCAGCATCCCTCTTTGACTCATATCTAGCAACATGCTGTTGTTTCTCTGCTGGAGTGTAAAATGTTTTTTTGGACAATAGAACAAGGCTCCCTGCGGACTCATCTTCAGGGGTAACACTCTTATCCTTCTCCCCTTTAACACTCTCATCCAGAGCTGTTTCATCCCTCTCCACTTTAACACTCTCAGCCAGAGCTGTTTTATCCTTCTCCTCTTTAACACTCTCATCCAGAGGTGTTTCATCCTTCTCCCCATTAACACTTTCACTAACCCCGGGAGAGGAGGCTTCTTTACTAACCCCGGGTTCGGGCGAGGATGTCTTTTGAGAGGTAGTGTGTTGAGAGGGTGTCTCTTGTTTGATGAGATCAACCTTCTTCTCCACTGCTTCCAACCTCTCCGACAGGTGCTTGATCTCCCTAAGGCACGTCCCAAACCCTTTCCTCATGGCATCAAATATGTCCTTGAAATTTCTTTCAAGGTCCTCTTTGGTCATCCCAAACACTGTCGTATTAACCTCTGAACGAGCCTATGTGCGAACCTCTTCACTAGCCTCTGCAAACTTCCATGCACTATCCTCTGCAGGTGCCCTTTCACTAGCCTCTGCTGCAGGTGCCCCTTTTTTAGCCTCTTTACGAGCTTTCTTCAGAGGTCTTGGACTCCCTTCCTCTACCAAAACTATGGCTTTCTTCGATGGACTCACCACCACCGGCTTTTTATTGACCCAGGTACCGGTGACTGGCCAGCAATCCATGGTCCACTTCCACGGTCTCTGATTAAACATAAATTTAATTATGTTCTCCGCGGGAAGGTCCTCAGCATCATAGTCCCATTTTGGAAACATTTCACCATAGTCCTTCTCAACAAAGTTCACCACCGTAGTCTGCAGTAAATATAAGATATGAACTTAGATATTTAACGGATTAAGTTATAATTAAGTCGTCTGGAAAGTCGTCTGGTAAGTTTTCCTACTCGAAGACTTTCCAGACGACTTAATTTTAGGAGTAAAGGATTGAAGTAAATACATGTCTGCAGATAGCATCTTTAAAGCATCTGCGTCCTTTGCCACCCATGTAAGCCAGAATCGGTGGAGACGGTCTGTTGGTATGGGATTACCATAACTAGCACCCAATTCCGGCAGAGCTGTGTACACCCAGACCTGGAGAGCTTGTATAAACCCATCGATAGTGTAACAGCCCGAAATATCTTTGCTCTTCAAAGAGTCTATCAGCACCTTGAACGCGACTCTCCCCCATGGATAATTCTCAAAACGTTCTAAATCCATCACTAGCCTTGCCAGACTAACCCTTGTGGCGGTTGAATACTTTCTCCCTTCAATATATCCAGTGAAGATGGCAAGGTACCCGAGACGCTTGCGATCCTCCCGAGACCACCCTTCGCATCTCTCAAGTGCTGCTATTATCTGCTCGGTAGATGGCCCATATTCGACATGAACTCCCAACATCTCCCAGAAAGAAGCCATCTCCTTTGTAACTGCACACTTCGGTCTCTCAAAGTCCTCTATGTACTCGCAGTTTAGACCAGTGAGGTTTTCAAACTCTAACAGTGAAAACCTCACAGGTTCTGGACCAACTAGACTCCACAGCTCGTACTTCTTCTTTATGTCCAGCTGGAACCCGAGCATGTAGTGCACCAGCCTTGAAGCCCAAGCAAATCTGAGCTCTTTAAACTTGATGAAAACTCCCAACTTTGACTCCTTTAGCTCTTCATATTCGTCACCATGAAGAGCTTCCTTTAAAGCAGCATGCAACTTCGAACAATCCGTGTGATACAAAATAGCTTTCATTGCGGGGGGCTCTTCCCCTAATGTATGTAACCTTCGGGGGAGTTTTGGAATATCCATTTTTTTGTCTGCAAAACAATGAAAGACAACCATCTCAAACACACAACATCCAGTATAACATTTTAATTATAAGTCTGGAAGACTTTCTAGACGACTTATAATTAAGTCGTCTGGAAAGTCTTCCAGCTGAAGACTTGTAATTAAGTCGTCTGGAAGACTTTCTAGAAGGCTTAATTATAAGTCTTCCAGGACTTCCAGTAGACATTTTTAGAGCATACCTGAAAATTCGGAGAAGCCATAGTCTCCTTCGACACAGCGGTTATAAATCTGCCAAAATAGACAGCCAAAAAGAAATGCGGTGAGAACGGTGGTGAGAACGGTGGACTTAAGAGACAACGTTTTAACTTACCTCGCTAGGGTTTACAGACACACCTCTGACAGAAACGCCGCTAGGGTTTACAGACAAACGCCGCTAGGGTTTACAAACAAACGGCGCTAGGGTTTGAAAGAGAGGAAGCGGCGGTGAGAAAGGTGGTGAGAATGACGCTGATAACGGCGGTGAGAAACGGTTGTGAGAATGATGGATTACAGAGAACCAAAAGTAATCGCCTTCGAAATCGCCTTCGAAATCGCCTTCGAAATCGCCTTCGAAATCGCCTCTTTGAGAGAATGATGTTATAGTTTCTAAATTTCGCGAAACAGTAAACCAAAAAAAAAATCTTATATATGCCCGGTAAAAAATCCGGTTATGTTTAAAAGCACATTGGTAAAATGGTAAAACTAAAGGTTCGGTCCGGTTTGAACGTGCATCAGACGACTTACTAGTAAGTCGTCTACCGTAAATATTCACCAAACGACTTACTAGTAAGTCGTCCCAGACCCTAAACCCTAAACTAAATTGACTAAATTAACTAACTAACCACGTTATAAAATCAAATTATATTTAAATAGTGTTTAATATACACAGAAATAAATACACTTAGGTTAATTTTAAATTTTTCAAAAAATTATTTATGCTTTCCAAAATCTAACCCTAAGAACAAATACAATACTACAACATATGTTGGCAAAACCTAAACCAAAGAATATCATGACTCACTACTTTTACTCATCTATGTTGAAAACAATTAAATTTTGTTATATCTTAATTTATATTTCTGTAAACATACGTTAATTACATGATTTCAATTTTTCACTTATCAAAATATTTTTTACAAAATCTTTAAATTATTTTTAAGAAGTACTATACTAGACGACTTGCGGGGGTTAGAAACGTAAAAAATATTCCGTTTTTTTTGTTCACAAGGGGCTGATTGTAATTTCAATAACCTTTTAGGTTACTTTTGCATTTGATTCATGTTTGGGTTTACTTTTACATTTCAAATCAAGTTTTGAGTCATTTTTGACAATTTTCCCTCAAATTTAAGTAATGAAGAAAAATAAACTATTCCACTTCATACCCTAAGTCTACCCCACCTGTATGACATGACCTTAACATTTTTGTAGTATCTTTCATGCTGTGTTAGGACATTGCCCTTAACGACTTTATCATCTTTAGAACTCGCCAGAACTCACCATGTCGATAAATCAAATATTGCATTGACCACCACTATTTTGCATTTTATAAGTATATGAAATAAAATAAAGTATAATTCCACTTTGGTTGCGAATTGTATAAGATGATTTCTTTAATCCAATGGGGTTACAATGAAAAGAGAATATTGAATATATTTTTCTGTATATGATTAATACTCTTATAGTTTAATGCTGCAAAGAAACTTTCATAGCTTAAAATAGTAAAATACAAAACCATACCCAAATGATTCTTCTGATTCCCAAAACAATCAACAATGATAAATATTACAAACGGTCGGCTTGTCCTTTGGCAAAAACAAAGGCCCAAGTTTCCAAAACACACATGGTCACACATACACGTAAAAGACGACTGATTTCAGACCAGAGTCTTGTTCAAATTCTCTCCAGTAAAGCAAATAATATTGTTTTTTTTTGTGTTTAATTTATACTCAGAAAAAGTACTAAAAATGAATCCCGGTTCGTATTCTTCTTGTCGTTTTTATATGTACAAAGAGTTACTATCTCAGCTCCAATGTAAACCGAACCGGTTCACCATAATGCTTCTCGAATCCTCAATGAATTTTAATAGTTAATCGAGTCTTTTGTTCGAACTGTTAAACCTCACGAGTGGAATCCGTCGAAAAATCCGAGTAAAAATTGTTTTACGTGGAGACCATTTTTACGGTTTGTCAGGAACCCTATTAACCGGTTGGTTAATCAAACGACGTAGCTTTTGCCTAAGCTCATCTGCCCAAACTATCCCAACGTCTCTTTGCTTGTTCTTCATCTCCACCATCACTAACTCGTCCGTTAATCTCCGAATCTTAACTACGATGTTAGCTACTCCTTGTGGCCCTTCCAGCTTCACAGCTCTCTCCTTTTTCTTCGCAATCCTCAGATTCAACTTCTTGGCAACATCTACAACCTTTACCATAATCTCCTCCGGATTCTCATCGGAAACAAACTGATCACAGTGATCAGGTGTCACGAAGTTTCCGAACAAACCTGCGAGATTAGCTGTCGATGAAGACGCGATCAACTCGAAAGCGTTTAGTTTCTTCCCGCTTTCTTCTAGGTCATAATCGTCTGCTTGGATCCCTATCATCTCACTAGGGTCTACACCGTGGTTGAACCATGGATCCTTCAGAATCTCCTCGACCGTGATCCGTTTCTCCGGATCAGGTTCGAGGAGACGGCGCAGTAGATGCTGGAGATCGGAAGAAGTCCACTCCGGCATTCTGTACTGCGCCATACGGATTTTTCTGTACAGCCCCGAGATGTTGGGGTCTCTAAAGGGCAAGTAACCGGCATTGAGAAGGAACAAAACGACGCCGCATGACCATATATCCGCCTTGGAACCGTCGTAGCCTTTCTTAGTGAGAAGCTCCGGCGCCACGTAAGACGGAGTTCCACAAAGCGTGTGGAGCATCCCGTCCGCTTTGATCTGCTCCTTCATCGCACTCAAACCGAAATCAGAAACCTTAAGGTCTCGATTCTGGTCGAGGAGGAGATTCTCCGGCTTCAAATCGCGGTGAAATACGCCTCTCGCGTGGCAGTACCTCACCGCGGAGATCAGCTGGCGGAAATACTTCCGGCTGAGACTCTCCGTGAAACGGTTGCTAGTGACTTTAGAGAACAGCTCGCCGCCTTGAGCTAGCTCCATGACGAAGTAGATCTTCGTCTTGGTGGCTAGGACTTCGGAGAGGAGGACGATGTGAGGGTGACGGAGGCGGCGCATGACGGAGATCTCTCTCTTGACATGCGCCGTCAGACCGTCTTTTAAACGTTTCTTTTGGACGACTTTGATCGCGACGCTTTGGCCGTTGTTGTGAAGATCCTCGGCTTCGTAGACTTTGGCAAACGCGCCGGTGCCGATATGCTTCTTGATGTCGTACTTGCCGAATAAGGCTGATTTGTTATCATCTCCGTCGACGTTGACGATGATGGAGTCGGAAGAAGTTTCCATTACCATATAAAACGCAAAACAATATAGACGCAGAAAACAAAGAGTGATACAAATTGAAAGATATGCGCGCGGTGCCTCTACTTATTAAAACTCCTCAACCCGCCACGTAAGCAAGTAAAGGTTTTAATAATTCCGCTGACTTTAGTGGATAACAACTAATAAAAAACTCACCATTTAGACAATTTCAATGCATAATTTTATAGTTTTACTAATTTGAATTTTAGTTACAGATATTTAAATACTAATTTTTATTTTATTATAAACTCTAAAAATTATTACATAGCGAATTAAAATTAATACTTTATTTGTTTAAATAAAAATTCATGTTTGTGGTTTGGTTTAACGATTTAAAAAAAATGTTTAATAGTTATATAAATAATATTAAAAATAATGTAAATTTTTATTGATCTAAATAATTGATAAAGATTATATTCGTTGAACTTCGAATCTTAAGCTTTTAGATATAAAATAATATTCAACTATTAAGTAAACATTAGATAAAAAAGCTTTCATATTTTTTTTCTTTGGGTGCAAATATTAAGATAAAAGCTTCTTTTTTTTTGTAAAGCTTAAGATTTCACATTCATCAATATATTAACCAAGTTGAAAAGAAAGAGGCTCATTCCAACCTTATCTAGATAACAAAGGTGCTTACTGCTTAGGGTTATTTTTATTTGAAAAGAAAAAGACTCATTCCTACCTTACCGAAAAACAAACATGCTTGCTGCTTAAAGTCACTTTTAAAAAAAATAAAAAAATTTAGGGACAGCTTAGCATGATTCTTCCCAATATTCGGTCCATGTTCCTTTTTTTGTTAATTACCAGCCCCAAAAACATACGCATACGCATTGTTTAACCAAAAAAAAAAAAAACATACGCATTGTAAATTCGACCAAATATTATATTACAGGTTTGAAACTTGAAAGTTTTGATATTTGTATGAACAAAAAAATACATCCATCATTGAAAAAAATAGCCTTTATGATTTTATCTTTGAATTATAATTAAATACATCAAGGTGGATTGTCCTTACTGGCGTTGAATATTAAGCAATGGTTTAAACTTCACTACTGGTTTAGTGGTCTAGAAGGTAATTAAGTTGGTTTGGAGTATCTAAGAACTAGTCGGATGATATTGAGAAGTATGAAAGAGTTATGCTTTAAAACATAGAACACAAAGATGAATAATTTATTGCAAAAAAAAAAAGAAGAAGATGATTAATTCATTGCATTTTAGTTCATTTATTCATATTTTAATTATTCTCTTTTATAGAAAAAAAACATACTGATCGATTATTGTAACTATTCTCGAGCCAAGATGTACTCAAGATCATTCATCTTGATATCGAAAAACCCGTGAAAAATTGTTGCTTTGTTCTCACAAGCCAAGCTAACTGAGTCGGTAAACCGGACCCAATCCTTAGTTTGAGTATGTGAACTAGCTCGTGCCTCTTGCAATATGCAAAAGAGTGTGTGTTAAAACATTAATTTATACATTAATTAATTGCGTGGAGAAGCCGTTACTCCATGATAGAGAGCGACTGCTACTTTTGGGGACAAAGCTCTTTCATGTCTCAAGAGATACGAGTCAGAAGGTCAATTACTTATGGGGAAGAGCAGTAAATATGTGATTATTTACCAGCTACTTTTGATTCATTCATCGTCAATCCATCTATCTTATTAAAACAGAAACATTGCTTTGGACTTAACATTTATTTTGTAAATTTTTAAATTAAATACATCTTCCTATTTATAGTTAAATCATTAAACAATAATATTACTTTTATATTTCTATCTATATTTCCAAACAATATATTTATTTCTTTATACTACTATCCATATTTCAAACAAATATTATAATTAATTTTGTGTTCAAACAATATAAAATATTAAATCTCATCTTTTTAATAATTTCTAACAGTTTTTTTTTAAATTATTTAGATAATTAAATAACCTAAAAATTCAAATAAATTATAAACAATGAAAATAAATAAAACTTATTTTTATAGGTCTAAAATATTATAAAAACATTTCAATCAATAAAATATTAATTAAATTAACGGATTATTTTATTTATATTTCTTAAATAATGGTCATATCATTTATTTAAATAACATAATAATTCAATAATAGTCATTACACACACACATATATATATATAAACGTTATACATTGTATAATAAATATAATAACAAAAATAATTATGATTATCATCTATGTTTAAAGATGGTTATCATCTACGTTTAAGAATGTGAAAGCCGTTAGATTAAAAGACAAGCACAATGACAAACTCTAATTTGATTTATTACAAATTAAAAAAAATCAAGCAAAAAAATGCAAATCAGTAAGAAACCCTAAATGCACTAGCATTTGCATATAAAGACGTTCAGATACAATGATATATATATATATATATATGTACACGTGAATTCTTTTTGCTAACAATATAAAATCTGTATATTTGAATTGGATTTACAAAAAATGAGCGAAGTTAGGATACATTAAACCACCCCTTAATTACTGAAGCGGTGCGTCTCTAGTTGCCTTCAGGCGTGCATTTTCTTATCAATAAAAAACATTTAAATATGAGTGACAAAACATTGACAATTAAATTTGAATACCGTTTGAACTTCTATGTCAGCACAAAATAATTACTTTTTGATAGCTGGAAAAATAAAATTTAAAAAGTATTAATATGAGATAAAGTTGAATTCGTGGATCCAAGTCGTCCGTGCGTGGAGTAAAATCATACTAATTAATACCCTTTTAGTGTTGAAAAAGCCAAATTTAATCCAGATAGACGTAAACTTGTAAAAATATTACTATGTCATATTTAAAAGGAACTAATAAAAGATACAAAGCAAAAACTCGACAAAGTAAACAAACAGATATAGACAAACTCTTGTTTTAGAGCTCAACAGAGAAAAGTATTACTCATTTATGAATATAACCAAAGTTTGATCTATGAGACTGCACATATTTGTTTGTTTTATTTTTATTGGTCTAATTTAAAAGTGATTATCTTTCAACATGTTTTTATGTAGTTTTCTTACTCATATTTATATTTAATACTCAAACAACTAAAATGATATTGTGCAACTATATGTTATTTAATAAAAACTTTCTTCGTCTTAACGAATATTAATTTATTTTTAAATAAGATTAATACAAACACGTATCAAATAAGATTTTTTACTCATGTGATTTTTTTAATTATATATGTGAGACTTTTAATAGTTCAGTAATATATACTTATTTTTAAAAATTAAAAATACAACATATAAGTAAAAATCTAAAATTTTATTATATGGTTAATGTAGTTGTGTAATTTTTTTTAATAACAAAAATATAAACGAAAATAATAGAGCGTATACAAACTGATATCAAATTTATTATTGAAAATTATTAAGTGACATATATATATATATATTAATCACATTAGATAATTTTTTATTTTTTATTTAAGCAACGGATATAACTTTCTAGATTTAATAAAGTAATATTATGGTTAGTTTAATGAAAACTATGGTTTATTTAGATACACCATTTTTTAAAAAAAATTCTCAGTGACAATATATGTTATGGTTCAAATATTGTAATGTTTCTCTTTTAATATCTAAGAAATAAAATATAACATAAATTTCATAATAGTATTTACTATCTATCTACAGTTTAGTTAAATACAAATTTTCATATTTAACGACTTTATCTAGCGTGGAAGTTATACCTACAACTAGTAAATTATATAGTATTTGACAACTTCTTTTCAGAATAGATTGTTATATATAAGAGATTTAATAAACTTTTGAAACCGTTGCTCATACATTTTTCTTAAATTTAATAGTAGCTGTTAGTTTCCCATGGTCGTCATCATGACACATGAGACATGAGAGTAGAAACACGTATATATGTTATGGAACAACTATGATATTTTTATGAAAATAAAAGTATATTCTTTCCGCTTCATATGATATTATATAATGTTTTACAAAATTTATGGTATTTTATAACATAAATTTTTGAAATTTTAAAGTTAATTTAAATTTTATTGAAAACTGTTTGACAAATTATATTTTACAACCTTTTTATAATTGGTTGAATCATTTTCAATATGTATTTTGTAGAAAAATAAATTTTGTAATGTTTTAGACAACATCTTATAATATGAAATTGGAGGAAGTAACATAGTAGATGTATATATATACGTGTTTCTTAGATTAAAATAACACACCTAATTAATATATTCACTAATTACGATTAGATCGTCATGAAAATGTCTGTCGATTATAGTTAAGTACTTTTGGTAGCTGATAAAATCATTGACGAACTCATGCGTTATTAAATTTGGACATCATGAATAGTGTGACATTTGTATTTCTTTGCTTTCAAAAAAAGACATTTGTATTTCTTTGCTTTCAAAAAAAAGACATTTGTATTTTTAGCAAAAAAAAGAAAAGAAAAAAAAAGACATTTGTATTTCTTTTCTGAACACTGGTAATGTTTGATCGGCTGGCCATTTCGGCTGAAACCATTTTTGTGGTAACACAGATGGATATGTCATTTCGGTTGTACACATCCATAGCCGGATCTGAAATTTACAGGGTCATACACAATGTTATATTAACAGTAATTATTTTAAACAGATCTTTTCAAAGTTTTTGTCACAAAAATATATCTTATCAAAAAATAACCAGAATAAATATTTTAATTTTGAGAATCTAATATTTTTTTTATTTTTTTTTAAATTTTAAATTTCACTTCTAAAAACTTATCTTATAACTTTAAACGTTAAGTCTAGATTAGCTAACCATTTTAATAAAATCTATTTTAATTATTTTTTTTTTAAGTGTTATTTTGGGAACAAAAACTTTTTAACGTCTATTTTAAAATATTCCTCTTATATTAATCTTAATAAAAATCTATAATTTAAAAATTATACCATCCATGTACTATATTTTTAAAAATCCGAGAACTAAAGTTAGTGTTTCATCCGGCTGTACTAAAACCAGTTGTTCGATCACAGTCAACAGCATCCGGGAGTCCCCTTCGGACCATGATATTCGTGCCATAAAACCTGCTGGGTCAACTTTTCTAATTGTGCCTCTATCCTCGATGGAAACATCAATTCTTTTGAGAGAAGAAATACATCACCATCATTTCTATTTTATTTTCATATATCTTCCCATCGTTATCGTCATCACAAATAAAAAAAAAAAGCTGCTTCAAAGAGATCTTCAACGCCAAACTCGTGTACGGACGCATGCGGTCGTATGTACGATCACAATCACCGTCCTCCTTAATCGAGGAAGCTTCTTTTTTGTCAAACATATCATCTTGTCCTAATTTCTTTCATAAAAAAAACTGAGGAAGCAAATTATGAGATAAGGACATTTTGTAAAACAAAAGATATTTGGAGGATTCATGTAAAAAGAATCATTACAAAAATTTAGTTCAATTAATCTTGATGGATTTGTATGGCGGTTTTCTAAATTTTTAGTTACGAAAAATTACATTAATCTTTTTATATGACTAATTTTTTTTTTTTTTTTTTTTTTTTGCAAACCTATCAGAAGAGAGGAACAATGTATTCAAGAACACACAACCACAGATGCTCTCCACTGTTTGCAGATTGCTTAAAAACAAATATTTGAGTTTCTGATGTTGATCAATATGACTCCAATTGTTTAAGCGATAAATTGTCACAAAAAACTTTTGTGTTGTTTTTTTTGTTTTCTCCCTATCACCTGGGGTTGTGTTTACATGTATAACCGGAGCTTCAACCTAATACATAAACACAGTTACCAGTTCATCATCCAAGATTGAAATGTACACATGTCTCCCACAGCAACATAATAGATATGGCGATGCTAAGTGGCCATATGGGATCCATAAGTCCATAAAGACTGGAAGAGAAAGAGTAGAAGTAACGCAGCGAGGATCTGATGGGTTAACAAGAAAATTTTGGAAGTTGTTGCAATAGAAGCATGTGATAAGAAGAGAGACATGCACTTGAGCTCTATGGAGAAGGAAGTGTGAGAGCCATATGCATCTGGATGATATATGATTTCTCCTTTTCGACATTCAAATTCTCCTAAGCTCCATTCCTAGTTTCACATATTATATCACACATATACTATATCATATAACAAGCTTTTAATTTATGTGACATATGTATGTATATATGGTTCATACATACCTCAAGCTGGCGACCGAAAGTGACAAGAATAGTGTCGGGATCAGCGTGGAAAGAAAGTGGGCCTTTCCCTGAGTTGACACGGAACTCGCAGTTCTTAGCCGGAAGGTGAAGGCTGAGTGTGTATTGGAGCATATCTTCGGTCGTCTCTTTGGGTAAAGGAGGGCTTTGCTCTGTTACGTTTTCATGATTGTACCTGTAAACTCTGAGTACAGATTCTCCTCTTTGTATCCTCTTATCTGTCTGTCTACTTGAGTTTTCCACCATTATTTGCCCTAGTTTCCTTGCCACCCCATCAAGTTTATCAGCTACATTCTCCATTTCTTCACTGCAATAAGTCCAACAAAGATCTAAAGATTTAAACTAAATTATCAATCACGCCCTCACTCATAAGTCATACTACAGTTCCAGGTATAGGCTAAGGATTAGAAACCGTCCTCAAACTATAAAATCAATCAATCGAGAGTTTTGGGCACAACTGAATAAAACATTCGTCTTTATCTCAAATCTTAAAGAACTATTATATTAGACATAGATAGTATAACTTTCAAATTGCCAAAAAAATGATTAAGATTAGTATAAAAATGTTTATGACCTCTTAAATCTCAGATCCGGCTTGATTACCATGAACTGGTTTCTAGGTTTAGGTCAAGTGATTTTGCTTGGGCTTTAAGCAAATGCTAAACTTGTTCAAACAAAACTTTTTATCATCTACCAAAATTAATGTCTTAGCTTTCCGTTATTCCTACAAAAATACAATTCACCTCTAGTACTTCATCTATCAGAGATTTTTTTTTCTTTGTCAAAGATCTATCAGAGATCTCTTCATAATAATAAACACTAAACACAATCAAACAAAGTGTGAAGGAACTGATAACAAAAATCAGCCCATGAGGCCCAATAACGGCCCAATACCTGAAGCAGCGATACCTCTCCGGTCCGATATACTCGCGCGCCCATTCCATCCGCTCCTTCCACGACCGAACCCAAGCGATCTCATCTCTGTTCCCGACAACACTCCGATGAAACCCTGTCTCTCTCCCCTCCAAAACTCCAAACACCCGACCCGACTCCCTCACAAGCGACCGCATCTCCTCGCTCGATACCCCATGGCAGCTCAGACGAAACGCTCCAAACTCCCTCGCCGATTGCACCAACCGATCCACCACCACCGAGCCTTCTCTCCTCGACGTCAGTAGCCGGAAATCAATCTCCGCCGGGATCAGATGACGTGGACAAGAAGATGATTCACCACCGGGATGAGATTCAGGGAGCGTGAGGTCTGGAACGTGGATGGATCTCTCTATGATCTCGGTGAGGATCTCGTTCGCGGCG